>PVIH01023305.1:0-25127 GCA_004025045.1 Sigmodon hispidus
AGAGCAATAGTCAATAAAATAAACAATTAGCAAAATTAGTAAACAAAGGAGAAAAACAACCAAAAGCTGATTTTAAAATAAACTATAGGTAGCAGTGACAGCACGCAGTTTTAAACCCAGCACTCAGGAGGCAGAGGCAGATAGGCAGATCTCTGTGAGCTGGAAGCCTGGTCTACACAATGAGTTCAGGAACAGCTAGGGCTATTACAAAGAGAAATCCTGTTCTAAAACAAACAACAAACAGCAACAAACCACCTAAATAAATAAATAAATCGTAGTAGCAGGAGGGATGGCTCCAGGACTCTGATGCCCTCTTGTGGCCTCCAAAGGCATCAATCAGACACACAAGTGACAGGAGGGCGGGAAGCCCAGGGCAGGGTCCCGCAGGAGGAGGAGGAAGGCGGCTCTCAGAGTGAGAGTCCGTGCCCAGTAAGCATGAGACCTGAAGTTCGAATCCTCAGTACCCACAACCACTGAACAGCCACCAGTGTCTGTGCCTCAGCACTGAGAGACACGGACAACTCGATCCCTAGAGCTTGCTGGACAGCCCAGCCAAAGTGGAGAGCTTCTAGTTTAGGGGGAGAGCCTGTCTGGGGGCAGTAAGGTAGAGAGTGATGGGAGACGGAGGCAGCAGACATCCCCCTCTGGCCTCCATCCATGCACAGAGCATGTAGTCACCCACATGACCACAGGCAGAAAGAGGCAAACAAACTGTACGGAGCATTTTCTGGGGGATCAGTTCTTCCTGTGGCTGCTATTCACAGCACTCTACACTGAACATCTGGTTTGATGTATGTGTAATAGCTCACAGTCAAAGACCTTTATAAAAACACACACAAGGGCCAGGCAGTGGTGGTGCCTGCCTTTAATCCCAGCACTTGGGAGGCAGAGGCAGGCAGATCTTAGTGAGTTTGAGGCCAGCCTGGTCTACAGAGCGAGTCCTAAAACATCCGAGTCTACACAAAGATATTCTGTCTTGAACAACAAAGACAAACAAACAAAAACCCAACCGAACAAAACAAAACATAAAGGTCATCAGATGTCTCGATGGGTGAAGGACTTGCCATAGAAGCCTGGACCAGTCCCCAGAACTCATATGACATCACAAAGAAGTCTTCTCAAGTACATATACTACAATAACCAGCAAACAGCTAGACAAGTGAGGCAAATATATTATTATATGCCTATCAGACTTGCTAAGAGGTGCAGCCAAGTTTAATAAAGTGCTGTGCAAACAAAGAAATCATACTTCTCTGGGCAAACAGACTGAGCAGACGCTGCTGAGCAACAACTTCTAAGGCTTAGTTTGTCCTGCACATATATAAACTGCATCCTCGGACTCCTTACACAGTATCGCTGATGGGCCTATGTGATTAAATCACCAATTATTGCATTCTGTGCTAAACATGTACAGGCCATTCCGACAGAGCTAGGTTTGATGGCACACACCTGTGAACCTAGACAGCTCAAAAAGGAGCTCCAAGCCAGCTTGGGCTACAAAGGGGTACTGACCTGAAGCAAACACAAAACTTCTCTTTTCTACACAGTACAGGGTGAAATCTCCCCCAGCAGTGACACTGTCCTGGGGTGGTTTCTGTCTACAGGAAGGCGCGTCAGGAATAGTGAAGTGCAAGAGTGCATTACACAAGCAATGGAGCGGCTGCAGGCTATCTCTATGATTTTTGAGAAACACCTGAATCTGCTATGTAGAACTCTGCAAATGTACAAGAGTGCATGTGTGTGCCAGGTGTCAGCAGCTAATTTCTATGTACTTGAACTGAAACAGCCTTTCTGGAAGCAAGGGAGGGTCACAGGAAGATTCAGGAAGCTGTCCATCCGCCCTTGGGAGGCACTGGAAGCTGAGGAAGGAGGAAGGTAGGAGAGAGGCTCCTCAGTCCCTCCCCGAGATTATGAGTTACAATTGCTGAGGAGAGAGGACACTTCAGGGGTGCAGGGTGCCACCCATTTGTGGCTTTCCAGTCAGAGCACCTTTAAGTCACCTGTTCTCCTGTAGGTTATCTCTCACTCCCCCAGCTCGACTGTTCCCAGTGAACAAATATCTGTGTGTACTCAGGAAAAGTCACATAACAAAGAAAAAGACAGTCTTTGTGGAGACTGGGGTTACTATAGAGAAATCCAGCTCAGGCTCACTTTCTCTGAAAGGCCCTATCTTCTCTCAGCTCAGATTATCAGTCATCAGAAGTTTATGACTTGCGGCTTAGTATCCAGTTCTTCATTTCTTCTCCCCTCAAGACTGAAAAAGCAATAAAAGTGCTGATGGACCTACCCAAGCTTCTGTGGTGGCAAAGAGTGCTTTCTGAGTGGCACCAAGCTCTAACAGAAGCACCTTCTTTCACAGTAGGTGTTTATGGTCAATAGGAGAATGAACTACAGATTTACAGATAACAAGGGACAGGAGAGGCACGTCAGCCGTCAAAGGCACTTGTTCTTTCAGAGACCCAGGTTCAGCTCTCAGCACCCACGTGGTGGTTCACAGCCATTGTTAGCTCATTTCTGGAGATTTGACACCCTCTCCTGACCTCTACAGGCAGAAGGCAGACACATGGGGTACATACATCTATTCAGGCAAAACACTCATATGTGTATGAATAAACAAATAAGCAAAATCTGGGAATGGTAACTCACAGTTGTAAACCAAGCATTGAGAAGCTGGAGGGAGGAGAATCAGGTGTTCAAGGCCAGCCTGGGCTAGATAGAAAGTTCCAGGCCACCAGGGTTATATAGTAAGACCCTCTCTCAAAAAGCAAAGCGTCCTGAAGGAACTTGGTTTTCACCACAAAGAAATGATAATGTCCTAGATGAAAATGTGATCAATACTCTGATTTTTTTCAATATGCAATTTATACATATTTATACAATATATCCCATGAACTCATGGGATTAGAATGTGTCAGTAAGACCAAAATGACATGAAGGACTAGTAGACAGTCCCAGCCAGGAGAGTGTTTCTGACCCTGTGGAGTTTAGCTTTACCAGACAGGCAGAGAACACGAAGTATGAGACCCCACAGCTAAGCAGACTTCCACGGGTGACCCTGTGAGGTGTGGTCTCGGACGCTGTTCTCTGTGTGGGTGACTTTTGCATGCCTGCCATTCTTAGCATCTGTTAACACATCGGCTCTGAGGTGGGAATTGGCAACCTCTGGAACTCTCTAATGTTAAAAGTACAGAGCTCTGGCCTCTGTTCTCAGCTAAGAGGAAGTTGAGGTGTGTGAAGGAGCTGCAAAGCAGCCCAGCTAGATGTCACCAAGGAACCGGCCTTACTTCTTACAGCAGCGATGTGTGCTTATGGTGGCCCAGAAGCCCAGGATGGAGAGGATGATAGGCACAGTGAACAGCAGGGTGAGCATCTTGATCAGGGCCATGAGGAAGGCATCTCCCAAACAGTTGTTGAAGTCAGGCATATATGAGGAAAAGTAGATAATGGGGCCAAAGCCTAGACCCATATCAAACACGACTTGGATCCCTGCTTGGGACCACACAGTTGGGTCATAGATGCTTGCCATCTAAGAAGAAGAGCAGAACAACAGGGACATCACCATCAGGGAACGGACAACTAACCAGAGTTAGTTCCTCTCCTTGAAGGGAGGCGCAGGAGACAAAGGCAGACGCTGGGCTGTTCTGAGAGCTGGGAAAGCTGAGGAAGGGCCTCACCTTGAGAACTAGCAGGTGTTTAAGCCCATATTCTGTGCCCTCCATCTGCAGAATCCGGAAGAAGAAGCAGAAGATGATGAAATAGGAAACTGGCCCCAAGACATACAGAACCTGTGCAGAGTACAGCATGCCGTGTCGAAGGAGACTCGTCCTTCAACTACCAGGGTGGAGAGCTTTCCGGACAAACAAGGTCACAGCGCTTGAGAGCACTCAGGCCCAAGGGCAGCTCACCTTCTCCAAGGACTTGATCCCATTGATCATGCAAACACAAGTGAGGCACCAGGCCATGAAGAGGAAGACGACCAAGCTGAAGTTCAGGGGCCCTCCAAGCTCAATTTTGTCTGAGACTTTCAAGGTCTGCCGGTACCAAAAGTACATGTAGGATGTTCCTTGTTCACATTCAGGATCTGGGGGGGGACATGGCTTTGGACAGGCCTGCTGGACATGGCAAACCCCTTCCTCATACTCCCGCATCCCATCACGCCCCTCCTTCTTCCTCTTCCCCTTGCTCACCAAAGTCACTGGAATTCCTTTGTAAGGGACAATACTCCCATGGAACCGTAAAGTAGAACATGTGGCACATGTAGAAGAGGAACCAAGAATTGTACAAATTCATGTAGGTATTGACGATGAAGCATACCTGGAGACCAGGGGAGCGGTGTCTGGGGAAGAGGAGCAGGGACAGGAGGAAGGAGGGGTCTGAGAAAGGATGGAGGGAGTCAAGGAGGGTGGTCCATGGAAGGATAGTCATGGCATTACTCCACAGTGAAGCATGGGAGCAGCTGTAGGCTCTGAAGCCTGGGGCTCCTCACCATGAACATGCTATATCCCACTCCACCAAACCAGGGACTCAGGCTCTTCCACAGGTCCATGCTGCCATGCTGTGCCCTCTGACCAACTGCCAACTCCAGGAAGAGTAGAGGAATCCCAATGCAGAACAACATTAAGGTGTACACTATAAGGAAGGTGCCTATGGAGAGAAGGCAGAAAGACTCTAAGAGTCTCAGGTCCACAGTACCTGTACTTCCTCACGTGCCCAGGAAGACTGCTCACCAACAGCAACCTCCCTCAGGCCACAGGCTTGAGGCTTGCCAGCTCTACATCCACTACTGGTCAAGTTCAAGCTCTTCCCCCCAGGGTTCTCGGATGCCCCGCTCCCCACGCCCACCTCAGCTTCTCCTGACCCCGAGTCCTCAGAAACCTGGTTTCTGTTGTGTTCTAGGGTCTGCACATCTCAGAGATGTCAGCATTGGGAGCCAGGCCCAGTCTCTCCCTCCTGCTGTTCTTCTTGGGTCCACAGATCCTGGTTCCCAGACTTACAGCCTCCTTTGTGAAGCCACTGTGAGACAAATCTCCAGAGACGATACGGCATCAGCAAGTAGGTATTCAGGGCCAGGATATACTTCAACTTGCTAGACCAGAGCAGACGTGGACAGGGCGTGGAGACTTTGCTCTCCTTCTTGCTCATGTAACTTATCACCTCTGAGGTTGTCACAGCCGTCTCTTCCACGTTGCTGGGCTTAGGTTGTAGGCTGGGTCGTACCTGAGCCTCTAAAGCAAGGGTCTCCCAGGCCTGAGCTTTTGCTACCCGGGTCTCTGAGACCTGATCTTGTGCCACCCAGGCTGATACAGACCAGGCCACTGGGGTCACACCTTCCAATTCCTCAAGGTGTGGCTCCAGCTCGGAAAGTCTTGAGTCTGTGGATAAGTTTTTTTCCAGTGATGACTCTGAAGTCTTTACCAAGGAAGCTTCTGGAAGTGCATCCGCTAGAGAAGTTCCTGCTTTGCCAAGGGACGGTAGACTTGTACTTTCCTCGGTCGACCTTAAAATCATAAGATTTTAGGTGAAATTTAATGAGGAAACTGTTTTTAGGTTTAAGTAAGGATGAACTTAGTTTCACACTATTTCAAAGACTTTTATTATACACCCTCTGCTTACTTACATTCAGAACAAGTACATCACACATACCACATACATGCCACACACACCTACCACACATACCACATACGTGCTTCAAATGAAGGCATTATGGACCATACACATACATACCAAATTCACATACACTGCACATAGCCACCATGTAACACAAACACACACACACACACACATACCACATACACTAAACACAGACATCACCTGTATCATCACCCTCACATGCATCACAAACACATACACACATGCACTATACCCCATAGCCTTACCATACCAATATATACCATACACACAAGCACCACACACAGCACCACATACACCACACATGAATGACACACTCACACATACACAAGCACCACATGCGCTTGCACCATACACACACACCATACACACCCAACACACCCTTGAAACAACACTTTTTTTACATGAATTTTTACTTCTTCAAAATGTTTTAACACAAGGGACAGAGGTCTGGGGAGCCAGTTAATAGGCAGGAAGGTGGGAACCATAGTAAGGATTTCTGGAAGTAGAGATACAAACCTCCAAAGCTCACAATGGCTTTCTTTAGCAACCTTAGTCTTCAAGAGACTAAGGCAGGAGGATTGTCATGACTCTGAGGCCAGCCTTGAGTTACAGAGAGGAGCAGGATAAGGAGGGAGGGAGAGAGAGGGGGGGAGAGAGGGAGGGAGGGAAAGAGAGAGAGAGAGAGGGAGAGAGAGGGAGAGAGAGGGAGGGAGGGAGACAGAGAGAGAGAGAGAGAGTCTCTACAGTGGGCTTTTGATGCTGTTTTACTAAGAATGGAACTTACTAGCATCTCTGGCCTGGAGCTGGTGATGCTCCCCCTCTGCAATCTACAGAAAAGCCTGCGGTACCTCCGCAAGCCTTTCCATTTGTGAACACTCCAACTCAGCTCCTAGTGCCTGGAGCCTCTATGTCAGACAGCAGCTGCCTCCCACCTCTCCACCCACCCACTTTTGCTCTTCATGGCCTTCCTCACTCTGATTCTCTGTCATCCGCACCTCCTGCTCACCTGCTGCACCTCATGTCCGGCCCCCTTCATACCCCCCACTCCCCAGCCAGCCAAAGGAGGGTGCTCACCTCATGTCCGGCCCACTTTCGTCCTGGAGCATTGTGGTCCTTCCACAAGACAGAGGGTAAGGAGTGTTCTAAAAAGTAAAACAGAAAAGTTTGCCAAAGGGCTGTGAAGGCAAGAGTTACCAGGTTATTGGGGTGTCTCAGGTGGTAAAGTGTCGGTCATGTAAGAGGAGGATCTGAGTTTGATCCCCAGGACCCACATAAAGACTGGGCATGGTAGCAGGCTTCCCAGTGCTGGGATTGTGAGCCTGCTACCATGTCCAGCCTATGTGTGGGTCCTGGGGATCAAACTCAGAACCTCCTCTTACATCACAGACACTTTACCAACTGAGACACTTCCAAGCATCTAGTCTAACTGGTGAGCTCTACACCAGTGAGACACTGTCTCATAAAGCAAAGTGAGAAACTCCTCAGGAAACACACACCAGGTAGTCAGTCCTCTGGCTTCCACAGAAACATACACACAAACTTGAACAAGTAAATACAAACATGAATACATACACACACAATCATCAATGGTTGCTAATACAAGATGGTCAAAAGTTTGACAAATATAAAATAACCAGACAGTATTACTATAAAATATACCCTCAAGCCAGAGCATTGTCCTCTGCTATACTAAGCATCCAGTGATGTCATGCTGTGAGATATTACTCTTGTACACTATAAAGATTTGTTTCTTGTATTGGTTTAATAAAATGCTAATTGGCTAGTAGGAGTATAGGCGGGGCTAGCAGACTAGGAGAATTCTGGGAAGGGGAAGAGCAGAACCAGATGCAGAAGGAGGAAGACAAGAATTCTGATCTGAGAAACGGCACCAAGCCACATGGCTAAGCATAAATAAGAAATATGTGTTAATTTAAAGCATAAGAGTTAAACGGTAATATACCTGAGCCATAGGCCAACAGGCTTGTATTAATATAAGGCTTTGTGTGATTATTTGGGACTAAGTGGCTGCAGGCAGATCCGGATATCAGGCTAGGCCTGGCAGAAACCTTGATACCGCTGTCTCCTCTTGGCATACTAAGAACTCAGTACCAAAAATGAATAACCAGAGTGTAGCCATAGGGAAATTCAGGTAACCCCAAAATTAGAGATAGTTTATAAAAAATAACCAGTTTATACTTGTTTAAAATGTCAAATCAGGGGGCTGGAGAGATGGCTCAGAGGTTAAGAGCACTGACTGTTCTTCCAGAGGTCCTGGGTTCAATTCCCAGCACCTGCATGGTGGCTCACAACCATCTATGATGACGTCTGGTGCCTTCCCTGTTCTGTGTACTGTCTATATAATAAACAAATAAGTCTTTTTTTTTTAAATGTCAAATCAGGGCCAATGAGAGGACTTGGTAGGTAAGGTAGCTGCTGTCGGCCTGGGCTCGGTTCCTGAGGCTCAGATGGTGGAGGCGGGGACTGAATCCTAGGGGCTCTCCTCTGACCTCCATATTTTGCCGCGGCATGTGTACATATAAACACACACAAAATAAATATAATTTAATTTTTGAATGTCAAAGTAATGAAGTTGAGGATAAAGGGAAATATTATACATCCAAATTACAACTTTAAGTGTGAAATCATGCCAAATTTTTAAAATTAAAGATTTATTTATTTATTATTCTATATCTATCCATGTTCTGCTTGCATGTTTATTTGTATACCATGCCTGCCAAACATGAAGAAGGTGTTGGATTCTCTAGAACACAGTGCGGAGAACAGAACCAGTGACCTTAACCACTGAGCCATCTGTCTTCTCCAGCTCCCAGTCCAAAATTAAAAAGAAAGCAAAAACTTTTAGCTACATGCTTAGTCCGCTCATACTAGGCCTTCCAGGAAAAAAGTTACAAAATGCTCTAAGTTACCCACAAACTTCCTTGAACAACAAAAATAAAATAATTTTGAAATATTACAAGCACGAAAAGGGGCTAACTGTGGTAGAGTTCACCGTTAATCCCAGCACTGGGAAGGTAGAAGCAGGCGGAGCTCTGTGAGTTCAAGGCCAGCCTGGTCTACAGAGTGAGTTCCACAATAGCCAGAGCTATGTATGTAGTGAGGCCCTGTCTCACAAAGACAAAAAGTAAAATAAAATTAGTAATTACAATAGTAATAGAGTGAAGAGAGTAAACTTAGATCAAGAAACCCCATTTTGCATTCTAGTAGCCACCTGACAAAAAAAAGGTAAAATAGAGTTCAGTTTCGCCTTCCTGGCAGGGAGCCTGCCCAGTTCCAGGAGAAGAACAGACCAGGTATTATGTCTTATGCCTGACCAGTCCTGGGAAAAGAACAAACCAAGCCTTAGTCAAAGGTATATTTTGTAGTCAAAACCACGGAATGCTCCAACCTAGAGACAGCCAATCACAGAAAACCAGTCACCCAGGTGGGGTCCAAGAATATCCTGGTGGGGAAAGTCCCTGAGCACAAGCCAATCAGTAGCATCATGTCCCCAAGCAGCTGACTTTGTTGTAGTGCTTGCATATAAAAGCAAATGTAACCTAGGAATAAGCAGCTCCTTCTTGCTCTGTTACCACAGAAGCTTAGAGTGAGCTCCCTGCCTGGCTTGTATTGTGCTGCCAATAAAACTTGCTGTTGCATTCTGGACATCTTTGTCTCTGGTGGTCTCTCTGAGGGTAGAGCTTTGGGCAGACCATAGAGCATCAAGAGAAGGCTGGAGAGGTGTCTCAGTGGTTGAGAGTGGTTACCGCACTTCCCAGCACCCATGTCAGGCAACTCACAAATACCTACATCTTCAGGGCCAGGGGATCTGATGGTCTCTTCTGGCCTCTGAAGGTTCCTGCATAGACATAGCACACACACAAATACACATTAACATGTGTACAGTTAGCTGTGCTCCTCATGAGGAAGAGAGGCAGGATTCCAGAGACTGTATTCATGAATACAGCCCTTAACTACACTTCTCACAAGAATGTCTTCATTATATATACCTGTCATAAAGTTGAGAACCACAAATGGTAAGCCTATTATGGTGGTGCACACCTTGAATCTCAGTCCTTGGGAGGCAGAGGCAGACAGATCTGAGTTCAACACCAACATAGGCTATCCAGGCATTTCCAAGCCAACTACAGCTACACAATGAAACCTATCTCAATTTAAGTTAAATTAAATTAAAAATAAATATCAATCCATAGTGAATTATAAGAATACTTTATCACCTTAACTAATTATAAGATTAAAATAAAGGAAGTAGGCTAAGCAGTGGTGACACACACCTTTAATCCCAGCACTCGGAGGCAGAGGCAGGAGGATCTCTGTGAGTTCGAGGCCAGCCTGGACTACAGAGTGAGTTCTAGGACAGAAGGACTATACAGAGAAACCCTGTCTTGAAAAAAAATAGATGCTCTGTAGCTGTTGCCAATATCAATTAATCTCATAATTTGGAGCAGCAACAACCGTGAGAGTTGGGGAGAGAGCAGGAAAAGTTTGAGGACCTGAGTTCAGATCCCCCCAGAACCCATGTAAAAACAAAACACAACACCAGAAGGGGAGACCGAGCGACCCTGTCAGGGAGGCAGGGAGACCTCTGCTGGGCAGCTAGTCTAGCTGGATCCGTGAACTCCAAGTTCAGTGAGCAACCTGCCTCAAAAAAAAGGTGGAGTGTGGCAGAAGGCACCTCATATGAACCTCTGGCCTGCACATATGCAAACATCATGAACACACACAAACTCACACACTCACACACTCATATTCTCACTTTGGTACACACACCATCACCACTACCAACAACAACAACAAAATAACAGGAATTAACATTCAATGGTCATTGATATCTCTCAATATCAATGGACTAAATTTCCCAACAAAAAGACACAAACTAACAGAAAGGATGCAAACAGGATTCATCCCTTTGCTGTATACAGGAAACACACCTCAACATCAAAAACAGACATTTTCCAAGCAAATGGACCTAGGAAGCCAGTTGTTGCACCCTTTCTAAAATCTAACAAAATAGGCTTCAAATCAAAGTTAATCAAGAGATGGGGAAAGACATTTCATATCTGTCAAAGGAAAAATCACCAAGATAATGTTTCAGTTCTTAACATCTATACTCCAAACACAAAAGTAACTACATTTATAAAAACAAACAAACAAACCCACTATAAAGCTTAAATCATACATTGACCCACACGTATTGATAGTGGGAGACTTAAATATCCTACTCTTACCACAGGCAGATCATTCAGCCAAAATCTAAATATAAAAATACTGAAACTGGGCTGGAGAGATGGCTCAGTAGTTAAGAGCAATGACTGTTCTTCTGGAGGACCTGAGTTCGATTCCCAGCAACCAACATAGCAGCTAACAACTGTCTGTAATTCCAAGATCTGACATCCTTACACGATTATACATGCAGGCAAAACACCAATTCACATAAAAAATAAAAAAAAATATTTAAAAAAATACTGGAACTAACAGAGTTACAAACCAAACAGAGCTAATAGAATCCACCAGCTTATCAGCACCTCATGAAACTTTCTCCAAAACGGACCATATACATATTCGGTCACAAAACAAGTCTTAACACAAGAAGAAAACTAGAACAACCCCATGCATCCTGTCCGACCACCACAGTTAAAGCTGGGTGTCATCAGGGGCTAGAGAGATGGCTCAGCATTTAAGAGCACCAACTGTTCTTCCAGAGGTCCTGAGATCGATTTCCAGCAACCACATGGTAGTTCACAACCATCCGTAATGAGACCTGGTGCCCTTTTCCCACCTGCAAGCAAAACACTGTATATAAAATAAATAAATCTTTTTTAAGATTTATTATGTATACAGTATACGAAAGAGGGTACCAGATGTCACCATAGATGGTTTCCTCATAGTCTCAGATGCAGACACCGTCAGCCATCATTAGGCAGAGAGCAAACCCAGGTTGAACATTTCCATTAGGTTCCTCTTCTTGGAGCTCAGAAAACACTGCAGGAGATGGGAGGAGAATTGTGGGAACCAGAGGGTTGAGGACACTGGGAGAACCTGGCTTGCAGACCCTGCAGAATCAGCTAAGCAGTGCAGACCGGGCTCAGAGACTGAAGAGGCAATCAGTGAGGCTGCACGGGTCTGCACTAGGTCTTTTGCCTATATGCTATGGCTGTTGGATTGGTGTTTTTGTGGAACTCTTGACAGTGATAGTTGGGGTGTCTCTGACCCTTTTGCCTGTTCCTGGAACCCTTTTGCTCTACTGGGTTCCCTCACCTAGCCTTAATGAGAGGATCCATGCCTGGTCTTCCTGTATCTTGTGCCATTTTAGGTTGATATCCATGGAGACTTGCTCTTTTCTGGGTGGGAGATGGGGTGAGGGAAGTGGGGGGAACTGGGAGGAGTGGATGAAGAGGAAGCTTTGGTTGAAATGTAGTTTATGAGTGAAAAATATGAGTTTAAAAAATTATCTAGGGGCTGGAGAGATGGCACCGTCTGCTCTTCCAGAGGACCCGGGTTCGATTCCCAGCACCCACATGGCAGCTAACAACTGTCTGTAGTTCCAGTTCCAGGCAAACTCCAAGGCAAATAAATAAATAAAGTTTAAAAAATAAAAATAAAAAATAAAAAATTATCTATCACCTGACAGTGGTGGCCCACGCCTTTACTCCCACTGGGGAGGCAGAGACAGGTGGGTCTCTGTGAGTTCAAGTTCAAGGCCAGCCTGCTAGGGGCCGGACAACCAGACATGAAGAAGCAAGAGACCAGGATAGGCAGTAAGTAGATGAGGTAAATGAAACTCAGGGTAGCACATAGATGAATAGAAATGCTTTACGTTAAAAAAAAAAAAAAAAAAAAAAAAGCCAGCTATAAACAAGCCTAAACCCGGGCCTAGCATTTATAATTAATAAGTCTCTGTCATGCTTTGGCGCTGGAGGTCAAGAAAGCCGGCTACAACTAGCAGAACTGAGAACAAGTTTTCTGGAAAATTCGGTCAACTGGAACTTCCAGCGACAGAACTGAGCACTGGATTTGATTCTCTATTTTATTTGATCGTGTATCTATTCAGTTCTTGCACTGGGCCTGGAGCATGCTGGGCTCTCCATGTCCAGCCCCAGCTCCAGGCTGAGCTCCTACCACGTGACTGCCCTGCCAGCCTCCTTCCCTGGAACTATGGCCTCGGAGTGGGAACCAAGCTGGTGTCCTGGCTCCTCCAAATGGGGAAGCGGCTGTCCCCTCCGGGCTGGTGTGTGTGACTAGCCGGCCTCACCTCCGCAGGGCCCTGAAGGCTGAACACCGGGACCCCATGGCTCCCTCCCTGTGGCTGCCCCTCACCGACCTGGCTGGTCCCTCACCCAGCCCGGAGATCCCTGCTAAGCTCTCCCGTGGCTGATCAGGCGAAAAGGACGCAGGGGCCTCGGCCAGTCCCTCCAGCCTCCTTAGGGCCGCTCTGACCTCAGGAGCCCACGCGGCTTTGCAGCCGTTTCTGGGCATATGCACCATTGCTCGCCCGTGCCTCACGCCTCGTGCCTTCCTGCAGAGAACGATTTTGCTGTGAGGCTTGCCACATGCACGGGGGGGGGGGGGGGGGGCGCACACGGGATGGGACAGGTCTTGATCTTACATTTATTCAAATGTAGATTTCCAACCACGGTTATTATTCAAGACCCCTTTCAGTAGCAAAATCAACGTTCACTCCACAAAGGCCGACTAAGAACTGAACTGTAAGGATAGCTGATAAGAATTCAAACGGGGAGATGAGACACCCACCAGGGTGAAGGGAACTGGCCACTGAGCCTGATCATTTGTGTTTCATCCAGATCCCACGTGGAAAATTAAGTGTCAAGCGTCTCAATCTAACTGTCAGATTATTGAAATGGGAATTTCTCCCCTAGGAAGCTCATGCTGGGAGAAGGAAAAGGCGCCAACCAGAGGTCACTTGACTCCCAATTCTAAGAGCTGGCCAGACCACCTGACCGTTGAGACTGAAGCCCCGACAGTGATGGGTCAATGGTGGGCAGCACCATGTTTTGGATTGCTTAGAAATGCAGATCAGCCCTGTATTTACACTTCAGTCTCATTTCAGGATCCTGAAGAGGGTTAGAGAAGGCCCTGGATCTATTTGTCCTCTGGAGGTGGGGGACACGACTGAGTGGGATTATGAACTTCGAAGCTATAGCCTTAAGGCATGGACAAAAGCAGTTTAAACTGTCTGTCTGTCTGTCTGTCTCTCTCTCTCTCTCTCTCTCTCTGTCTCTCTCTCTGTCTCTGTCTCTCTCTCTCTCTCTCTCTCTCTCTCTCTCTCTCTTTCTCTGCTTCTCCACAGCCTGGAGTGAATCCTTTCTCAATTTCCTGCATTTATATTGTAAGTTGCTTGAATAAATATTAACCCTAATGATATTTTTCCTTGTGATAATTAATCGGGCCTATTATTCGGGTCCCAGAGGACACATTGAATAAGTCTTTTTCTGTTTTCCACTATTAATTTGGTTCTTTTAATTATCTTATTGGGCATGAGTAGCTGAACCTGGCTTGGGGCACAACCTATAACAGGAAAGACCCAACCACTAAAAGTTATCCCCTAACACACACACACACACCCTCATTAAAAACAAAACATTCCCAGCACTCAGGAGACGGAGGCAGGCAGATCTCTGCGTTCAAGGCCATCCTGGTGTATAAATCAAGTTCCAGGACAGCTAGGGCTGTTACACAGAGGAAACCCTGTCTCAGAAAAACAAACAAAAACAATGTGGGCAGCTTCCAAGGAGCAACTGTGCTGTCCTCTGGCCTGCTAATAATGCACATGTGCACCCACACACGTGAACATCCAAAGCACATGCACACATAAAAGAAATGAGACTTGTCTCAGAAAATGGAGAGCTGCCAACTCAGAGACCTAAGGTTCGGATAGGCAGCTGGGTGATCCAAACACCCCACCCACCCACCCACCAACACCCAATACTGGAAATCTGTGAGGGAACTTGACAGGTGTTAGGGACCCCTGGGAACATCATAGGAAACTGAAAATGCTGGGTGTACTTGTGTGGGTGCCAGAGCAGCTTGACCACACAAACTGCCATGACAGGCTTAATGAAAGCCGGACAGCAGGCCTTTGCTGGCACCTGAGGGTTCCAGGAACAGCCCATGAGGGGACATCTTCCAGGGAGGAGCCAGCACCTAAGGAGAAATGCCTGATAGTCCAAACATCTTCCTGGGAAGGGACAGAGACAGCAACACTAGATCAGATAGTCTCCAGGTCCACCTCTACTGATAAACCTTAGCACCACTGCTAAATGCTGAATTTTCCCCTAGAATTCAAAACAGTCTATGAATTCATAACAGATACCCTTAGCCCAAGCTTGGTCCAATCCAGGGACTGTAACCCCGAAGCTCTGAAGCCCCTAGAGCCCTCAGGACAAACCCCTTGCCTCATGCTGCTCAGGGTCGCTCCTACTCTACCTCTATGAAGGACAAACAAAGTGACCCAAGCTAGCTTGTCAATGAAGAGACTCTTCGCTGTTGCATTGGACCGGTCTCTTGGTGGTCTTTTGGGGTGCTAATGCTGGCTCTTCTGGTGGCTCCTCTCCTCAGGTTTCTCCACAGAGGCAGGAAGTGCTAGCTGAGGTTCACTTCCTCTACAGGATGTTCAGGCACTGGCTGGCTGCTCTCCTCACCCCTGGGATTGGCACTCCTCTTCTGCTGCACTTTCACTTCCCCAGGTGTCCACCCTGTCCCCAAGCACATGGGGACACCTGGTCTGGGGGTAGAGCACAGAGAAAAACACACACAAGGACAACGACCCAGAGAAAGGAAGAAGGACAGAGAGTTAGTTCAAGGACAGTGGTTCCTACACAGAGAAGGACCACAAGATGCAGGGGCGGAGCCAGTGAACAGTGAGGTCAGAATGTCTGTGAGGTTGTCCTCTGTAGAGACAACCCTGAGGCTCCAAGACCCAGATGTGTGGAAGTCAATCAGGAGGCCCTGTGCACCCTCCCCAAGCCATGGACACCTTCGAGGAACCACCCTTTGTGTCCCTGGTACCCACATATTCCAAGGACCCGCAGGTACTTGTGTGTGCACTGTGGAACCCATGAAGAAGAGGGACTCAGCGCACAGGCACCAGATGAAAAGGGCTGGGTGGAGCTCCACCCCAGGAACTTCCTCTTTCTCTGCCCCCTTCCTCTGTGCCTCTTCTCAGTCTCTCCTTTTTCGACCATTATCCCCCGTCCCCTGTGGCCAGCACCTCTCTATCTGGGTTTCTCAAGTGGGTCACTCCCCATCTAGGCGAAGATGTCAGCCCAGGAGAGTTGCCTCAGCCTCATCAAGTACTTCCTCTTCGTTTTCAACCTCTTCTTTTTTGTGAGTTTACTGATGGCCACCCAGCCCGGGGCCCAGGGCCACAGTGGCCCCTCGATCTGTCCGTAGCCTCATACTCTTCTCTTCCTCCTAGGTACTAGGCGGCCTGATTTTCTGCTTTGGCACCTGGATCCTCATTGACAAGACCAGCTTCGTGTCCTTTGTAGGTGAGGGGGCTTGGCGGTAGGGGAGGGTCTTCCTGGGGTGGACCTGACCCAGAACCCCACACCAAGACTGGTATCTCCTTTGCCCTGGAGACTTTTATCGGTTACCAACTTTCCAGACAGGGCTCAAGTTCTAGGGCCCCATGGCCTCTGCCCCATCTGTGCCTCTGAGATCTGTGTCTTCCCTGGCAAATAGGGTATGTAAACTGGATGTAGTGGTACATACTATCATCCCAGCGCTCCGGAGATGGAGCTAGAGGGTCAGCAGTGAGTTGGAGGTCAGGCTGGGCTATGTGAGATCCTGACTCAAAAACAGCCACAACAAAATGAGGTCATGATTACAAACAGTAACAGAAATAATAGACATTTCTGAGATACTTCCTGTGTCCCTACCTCCTGCTGGGTGTCACACCGCAGGAAAGGGAGGAGCAGAGGAGCAGAAATAACAGTAACCGCAAGGAAGCAGCTAGAATTGGGTATCAAAACCATAGCAACTCAGCGGGGTGGCGGTGGCGCATGCCTTTGAGCCCAGCAGAGGCAGGCGGGTAGAGACCAGCCTGGTCTACAGAGGGAATCTCAGAACAGCCAAGGCTACACAGAGAAACCCAGAGAAACATAGCAACTTATATTTAACACATTAGGTTAACCAATGTTCTTGTGCACACCTCAGAACAATTCTAGGGTACATGAGATGGCTCACACCGGTCAGCCCAGCACATGGGAAGTATAGGCAGGAAGACTACCCTGACTACAGAGTGAGTTCAAGGCTAGCCTCGGTTACATGAGACTCTATCTCAGAAAAATATGAAAAATTTACGAAATTGATGTCTTACCACCTGGCTCTCAGAGGGTTTAAGAAATGAATCCAATGCCACTAGATGAGTGCTAGAAGTCCAGAGAGAAAGGATTGGGAACCAAAAACAGAAGGAAAATCCTGGAGAAAAACCAACCCACGGTGAGGCAGAGACAGGGGCCCAGACAGATTCAGAGTGAGGGACCGAGGAATGCAGACATGGCTCTTCCTGGGGGGCAGTGGAGCTGCTGTTTCCCCATCTCACTCTCACTGGCTTTTGTCACCCCAGGTGTGTCCTTTGCACCTCTGCAGACCTGGTCCAAGGTCCTGGCTGTCTCAGGTGTCTTCACCATGGTCCTGGCCCTCCTGGGCTGTGTGGGGGCTCTGAAGGAGCTGCGGTGTCTTCTGGGCCTGGTGAGTGGCATTCCCGTCACCATTCCTGTCCCTCACAGGCCTTTGTCAGTTACCTGTCACCTCCCTGCCCTCTCTGTCCTCAGTACTTTGGAATGCTGCTGCTCCTGTTTGCCACACAGATTACCCTGGGGATCCTCATCTCCACTCAGCGGATCCGGGTGAGTTTTCCAACCATGGAGGCTGAGGGGCAGAGAGGGAAACAAAGGCAGGAAGCTGAGCCACAGAACATCACACGTTCACAGAGACAGTAAGAAAGACAGAGGGACAGAGACATACAGACAGAGACAGAAAGTGTGGTATCGCGTGTGATTCTAGCTACTCACAGGCTAATATTAGCCTGAGGCCACCATTAACCCGGGCTACATAGTGAGACCACATTTATTAAGAAAGAATGAACCATGTGTAGTGGCACGTATCTTTAACTCCAGTACTCTGAAAGAAGAGGCAAGCAGATCTCTTCAAGGCCAGTTTTGTTTCTACAATGAATTTTAGGGCAGCCACAGAGAGACTCTGGAGGGAGAGAAGGGAGACAGAGGCAGACATATAGACTGACTTCTACTTGGTGGTAGCATTAATTCAGCCGGTTGAGTGCTTGCCTAACATGAATAAGGGGGTCGGTTTGGTCTTCAACCCTGGGTACCTGTAATTCCAGCACTCAGAAGATAGCCAGGAGGATCAGGCGTCCCACACCAATGTGAGCTACAGGAAAATAATTTTACTGACTAATTTTATTCAAAAATAATTTTATTCCAAAATTCAATTTTAAATTTAAAAAGTCTAAGAAGCAATGTTTAGGTAAAGATCCTTGGGTACACTTCTGAGATTCTGAGGAGGGAAGCCCCTGAAGAATGGCGGAGTTGGGCTCCTGGGGCACCAATGGGTGGGTGGGGCTGGCCGACTCCCTCATCACCTACATCCTCTCAGCTGGAGCGAAGGGTGCAAGAGTTGGTGTTGCAGACAATCCACAACTACCGCACGAACCCGGATGAGGCAGCGGCTGAAGAGAGCTGGGACTATGCACAGTTCCAGGTGTGTGAGCTCACTCTTCTCAGACAGTGAACTCCCAGGCTCTAACACGGCTCTAAAATCTCAGCTTCGGCTTGGGCTTTAAGGAAGTTCTGCATCCGTGTGGGCGGCAGGTCACCTGTTCCCTCATCCTCCTGCCGGTCATGCTGCCACCCCAGATGACAGCATCGCTGTCCCCAGGGCCTACACCCTGTTTTGCTCCACCCCAGCTCCATAATTTCTATGCGAGGGATTCCCGCACTCGCATGCAGCAGTTCGTCTCCCATATCCACCATCCCGAGACAGAGTCACAGCCCCCACGATCTCGCTCCTCTCCTGAGCCCAGGTCACCTTGGCCCCGTCCTATCGCAGCCCCTTGTCTCCTCCATCATCCCTCCCCGGCTCCCAGCCCTGGCTGCACCCCTGCAGCTGTGACACGGACTCCCTGACTCTGTCCCCCACCCCATCAGCTGCGCTGCTGCGGCTGGCACTCTCCCCGGGACTGGATCAGCGCCCGCTTGCTGAGAGGGAACGAGTCCGAGGAGCACTCCGTGCCCTGCTCCTGCTACAACTCCACGGCGACCAACGACTCCTCAGGCTTTGATAAGCTCTTCTTCTCCCAGATTAGCCGCGTGGGGCCGCGGGCGAAACTGAGGCAGACCGCTGACCTATGCACACTCCCCGCAAAAGCCCCCATCTACCGCGAGGTGGGACAGGGCTCGGCCCGCAGCACTTGAAGGGGCGGGGCCTGGAGAAGTGGGAAGCCGGTGGGCGGGGCTTTAGGGGCGGGGCTTAACAGAGGAGGGTGTGGCTACACCGAAGGCGTGGCCAAAGGAGGTAAGGAGGAGTCTAGGTGAAAGGGGCGGGACCGCCGGAATGAGGCTCGCGCGGGCATCAGGAGTCCAGCCTGAAAGGTAGGTGGAGCCAGGGAGGGTTGGGCCCCTCCGATGAGATCCAGGCCTACACTGGGCTGCAAGAAAAGGTGGAGACCCAAAGGGCAGTCAGTTCTTTAGGAGTGGGCGTGACCTATTCAGGAGCTTGGTGTCAGGAGGCTGGCGGAGCCCGAGCTGAGCGGGGCGGGGCTACTAGAAAAGTAATGAAAAGGGGGCGGAGCCTGGAGCCCTGGCAGCGTGCAAAGGTTGGACACCTAGGCTTTGGGTACCCGAAGAAGGATCTGACGGGCTCTGGGCTTGAGGGTGACTTCCAGAAGCAAGACCTCCTTGACACGTTTCCTGCACCCCCAGGGCTGCGCGCAGAGCCTCCGGAAGTGGC
Source organism: Sigmodon hispidus (assembly GCA_004025045.1). Taxonomy (NCBI): domain Eukaryota; kingdom Metazoa; phylum Chordata; class Mammalia; order Rodentia; family Cricetidae; genus Sigmodon; species Sigmodon hispidus. The sequence goes on from PVIH01023305.1 coordinate 19,639, forward strand.
TGCACAACAATCTCATCTCCATAGTGGGAATCTGTCTGGGAGTCGGGCTTCTTGAGGTGACTTGGCCCCGCCCCCGGCAGTGATTGATCTGTCCGTAGAAGTTTTCCTGTAGTTGCGGGAACCAGCTAGTTTAGCATGGGTTGGGGCGGAGACCCGGCTTCTGCAAACCCTTGGCTGTACGCCCGCCCCGCGCTGCTCCCTCCCCCTCCCGCAGATGAGCGGGATGGCCTTGTGTCTGCAGCTACATCGTAGAGCGTTCAGCCGAGAGCCTGTGCTGCCGCTGCCGGGAGCCGAGGGTTCGAGCCCAACACCCGGGCTGAGCACTGACGGCAGCGGCGGGCGCTGGGGCGGGCTTAGCAGCAGCAGTGGACGTAGCAACACCCCATGGGGCAGCTGGGGCATGGCAGGTGCCTGCCCCACATGGGGGGACAAGGCTCCACAAGGCAAGCTACCCATGGTTCTGGGGCCCTGGCCTTTGTGGGATGCAGACGAGGAGCCGCCTGAGACCGAGAGCGCAGACGCTGAGCCGGAGGTCGGGGCACCCATGGAACCCCCTGAATAAACGACCCTGGGCTTGCTTCCAAGCTTTCTCCTTTCCAGACTGCGGCTGAGCTTCCCGCCCCCAGCGCCCACTTTCTGCCTCTCCCTTATCCGGTTCCACCCCTTCTCCAACCCTGAAGCATCTCCTTTTTCTGCAGCTTGGCTTCATGACGCTCTCAATATTCCTGTGTAGAAATCTGGATCACGTCTACAACCGGCTGGCCCGGTACCGTTAGGCCCACGCACATCCACACAGCCAGGCAAGGTTTCCTTCCGGGCCCGGTGCCTCGGGGACCCATTCCCTGGAGACCCAGCTGCCTGCCCATACCGACCGACCGTCATCACTTCCCCAACAAGGCCAGGGCCTCCCGGCCCCAGCTTCCTTCCCCGTTCCCTCTTCACACCATCTGTCTGCCACCTCCCACATGACACCACAAATAAATCCCCTTCGTTTTGGTAAAAATAGCTTTATTCTCCTTCGGCACACACCGTCACGCTTGGGGAAAGGAAGGTGGCAGGCTGGTCTGAGGCTCACTTCAAATGGGGGTGGGATTAAGAAGTCCCACCCCACTGCTTGCCTGGCTGAGATAACATTACATCTTTAACACTGTGTATAAATATCTCCTTATATTAAAAAAAAAAAAAAATTCAGGTCCCACTTCACTCTGCCCCCAGCTGGGAAACTATATCTTCAATTTGTGACATTCCAGATCGGAGAAAGGCTGTGGGGAAGAGGCAGACATGGAAGGGGGTGGGGTACAGGAAGGGTGCAGGGCAGTGAGTACTACCCCCCTCATAGCCCAGCTCCCTTTTCCAGAAGAGCAAAGAGGGAGGGGCCCTTGTAGAACTGAGAGGCCAAGGCTGTGCCTGTGGGTGTGCACTCTTGTCCCCAATCCCTGATGCTCAGGAGTGATGTGTCCTGTCAGATGCTCCCTGTGAGGGCAGGTACTGGAGCTCTAACCTAAAACAACTCATTCAGCTCAACAACCAGTTTTGGGGTTTCTCTCTAATAGGAGCCAGCCCCCACTGCTTGAGCGCCTTGTTTTTATCATAACCCTCTCTCCAAATGAGGGGTTCAGGGAGAGCCAAAGGGTCCTCCCTGGGAAGGGGGTGTTCTAAAGAAAACTGACAATGGGTCCCATCAGTCCCTGACTAGGCGGTAGATGTGGTGCTGGGCTCCACGTTCGCTGGTGGAGACCTCGAAGACGTAGGCAGTGCACAACAGAAGTTCCTGAGTGTCTCTGTTTGTCAGCACCTGCCAAGGGAATAGGCATATGCTGTGGGGTGTGTTTGTGGTGCGACTTCCCTGCCTACCCCTACTTATCAAGGTCATTAGCCTTTTCCCACCTCCCAAGAAAAGAACACCTGCCATGCTATGTACCCCAAGCAGAAGAGATGTCCTGCAGGTCAGGTTCCTTGGGCAAAAGGGTCACCCCTAAACTGAGAGGTGGCAGAGAGGGGCCTTCCCATCACATCACATTTCCAAGAAAAGGGGTTTCCACTATGGCACAGGCAAAAGAATCAGCAGGACATATTAGTACAACCCCCAAATCAAAGGAGTGCCAGTCAGCTCTGGACCCCTCAGGTGAGTCAAAGGCTCAGAAGCTGCCCTAGAGATGAGCTTTCCACATGAGACAGGTGAGTGAGTCCCCATGTCTAGAGTGTCCCACCCCATCATGTCCATCCATACTGCCTGGCTGGTAGAATGGGTGATAAGGAACCCTGAGAGTCTGAGGCTCTGGAACCCTGAGAGTCTGAGGGTCTGCTTCAAGTGCAGTCTGCCCGCCCCAGTGTATCAATCACCTGGAGGATGGTGAAGTTCTCCAAGACACTGTTCATCATGTAGCGTTCAGGCAGCTGCCGCAGCTTGTGTAGGAAGTTAACCAGGTACTCACACATCGGGGAGCGCAGCAGGCGGTACACAAAGCGCCCGTCCTCCAGCTGGGCTCGCTCTGTCTGGGAGTGGGCAACACAGTGGCTGAGAGAAACAGGGGCCACCCAGGAACCAGTAGAGACCCCCAGGCATTCCACCTTTGATGTCCGACTCAGGGTCTCTGAGCCTGCAAACTGGGAACCTTGCATCACCTTAGAGTCATGGTCTGAAACCTCAGTGACTTCCAAACACCACCAATAATATCTCCAAGCTGAGCTTTCGTCCTAAAGGAAGTACGTCTGTCTCCTCGTCTCCCACCACATGCTTAAGAAACTTTTCATCTTGTAGACTCAATCTTTATACCTTTCAACCCTTAAAATGAGCCCTAGCTGTGACTTTTAGTTGCTTATTCCTGTTTTGTTGGAGACGGTCTCATGTAGCCCAGGTTAGCCTGAAACTCCTAATGTTGCTGAGGATAAACTTGAAACTCCGGATGAGGTGTCTACAAGGTGCAGGGAAAGCATCCTATCAACTAAACTACATTTTCAACCTTCTTGGGAGTTAATGCCTAGCACTAAATTGCCAGAGAGGCTGGGATAGCCCTACCATACACACATGCCTGTGAGATAGTCCTGCCACACCGGCATGCCTGTGACCGCTGACACTTGGTGGGTGCTGTGCCCTAGCCCTGAGCCTCACCTCCACCTTCTCCACCACTTGCTTGCCGAAGGAGCAGACCTTGGAGGAGCAGGTAAGTGTCATGAGCTCCCGGCTCTCATACTCGCTGCTCACTCCGTAGAAGCCACCGCTGCCTCCACTGGCCCCTGCCTCTTCACCACTTGGGCCCCAGTTCAGGTCCGCCTGAAACAAAATGGAATGGCTCAGGCGAGCTGAGGGAAACCTGACAAATTCTGGCTCCCTGAGCTGCAGTCTGCAGGTCAGCATGAGCTGTATGTGCTCTGTTCCAGGAGAACTAGAGAAGCAGGGTCCCCAGAAGAGTCCTGACCCTCACTCTTTAGGAACATACGAGCCACAGAACCCAGCCTTTTTGCCTGAAGCCCCCAGCTCTAGAGTCCAGCCCAGGCACTTGGGAGGTTGATGCAGGAGGACTGTGTGTTTGAGACCAGCATGGTCCTACACACAGAGAAAGACTGTCTCAAAATGAAAACAACACCACCAACAATAAAAAAAGTGGTTGGGGTTTTAAGGCTAAGAAAATGGAGAGAGAAGGGCTGGAGAGATGGCTCAGCGGTTCTTCCTGAGGACCTGATTCCTAGCATCCACATGGCAGCTAACAACTGTCTGTAATTCCAAGATCTGACACCCTTACACAGTTACACATGCAGGCAAAACACCAATTCACATTTAAAAAAAAAACAAAAAAAAAAACAAAAAAAAAAAAAACAGAAAAAAATATTAAAAAAAAAAAGAAGAAGAAGAAAATGGAGAGAGGAAAAAAAAGAGTTTAGCCTCTGACTAGGGCCTCGTTAGCAGCAGGCAAGTTCCCAGTATCAGGAGCGCCAGCCCCTCCCCAGAACACTCTCCCCTTACCTTTCTGCAGCCTCAGGAACGTGCCTGTGCCTGTCAGCCAAATGTCAGATGGGCAGGACAGGTCTTGAAGCCCATGGCCTCCTTGAGAAGCCTATTCTGTCCTGACCTGAGCTGCAGTTCTTTGGCCAGGACACACTCTTCAGAGGTCTGACTCCACCCATCACCCCAGCAACAGGGTATTTTGATGCAGGGCAAATACCTAGGGCCTGTGGCCATGGTAGCCCACAGCTGGAACCCCAGCCTTTGTTGAGGCAAGAGGACTGTTGGTTGGAGGTCAACCTAGGCTATAATATCAAGGAGAGACTGTCTCAAAAAGGAAGACTTCAGCCATGAATGTTGGTGCACACCTTTGATCCCAGCACTCAGAGGCAGAGGCAGATAGATAGCTAGAGTTCAAGATCATCCTGACCTATTGAGCGAGTTCAGAACAGCCAAGGAGAAAGACCTCAGCAGCTACCTCTCCACCCCATCAGGAGCTGGGCTTCAGACAGGGAGGTGCAGGAGCCTCTGAAGCCCCTAACAATGGCCAGTCAGCAGCAGTCCACTCAGAGGCATCTCAGGCCTCCACTCAGAATTTTGGGGTTTTGTTGTTTTGTCTTTTTTTAAAGATGTATTTACTTTTATTGTATGTGCCTGAGTATTCTGCTGCAAGTATGTCTGAGCACCACTTAGGTGCATAACCCTCAGAGACCAGAAAAGAGCCTCTGGAACTAGAGTCACAGGTACATATGGGTGCTGAGAACTGAACCCAGGGCCTCTGGAAGAATAGTCAGTGCTTTTAACTGCTGAGCCATCTCTCCAGCCCCTTCATTTGTTTTTTTTGTTTGTTTGGTTTGGTTTCATTTAAGTTAAGGTATCCCTAAGTAGTCCCGGCTGTCTTTGAACCCTGGATTCTCCTCCTTAGATTCTTGAGCATTGGAATGACAGCCATGTGTCATGATACAAGGCTCAAAAAGCTTTATAACTGGACACCCAGGGAAAACAAACTGACTGAGATCCCCTGTGGATTTCTTTTCAGGACCAGACACTCTGAGCTCATTGGTACCAGTCATGCAACTAGATGGGCCTAAGAAAGAGGTGCTCTTAGCCATAGCTGATTATGGATAGCCCTCTATGTCCCCAAGATCTGCAGACACCCAGCTCCATCACAGAGCAGGCCGTAGGAAACACTGCCACATGACCATACACTCTCCCATATAGTGTTTTGTTGTAAAATATTAGTTTAAGATGCATTACATTTGTGATGAAAAGATGTGTTTCATTTTTTATGATGCATCTGTTTAACTCTATGAAGCTGTCTAAAACACCTGATTGGTCTAATAAAGAGCTGAACGGCCAATAGCGAGGCAGGAGAAAGGATAGGTGGGGCCGGCAGGCAGAAAAAATATATAGGAAAATCTGGGAGAAGATCAAGGAATGAGAAAAGGAAAAGAGAGAACATTGTGGCCAGTCACACAGTCACACAGTCACCCAGCCACCCAGCCACCCAGTCACACAGTCACCCAGCCACCCAGCCACCCAGTCA
>PVIH01023306.1:0-25126 GCA_004025045.1 Sigmodon hispidus
CAGATGACAGCTTATGCTGGAGAGGATGCGGAGCAAGGGGAACACTCCTCCATTGTTGGTGGGAGTGTAAGCTTGTTCAGCCACTTTGGAATACAATATGGAGGTTTCTCAGAAAATTGAGAATCAATCTCCCCAAGGACCCAGCAATACCACTTCTGGGTATATACCCTAAAGAGGCACATTCACACTCCAAAGATATGGCATTTTTTCAATGACCATCATCCTCTTGAAGTATATTCATGCTGCCAAGAGCAGACATGTCTCACTGTGCAGAAAAATCTAAGTTATTTTTTTAATTCACAAACAATAACTTTATTTCTCCTTATTATTTTATTCCTCTCTAATATAATGCATCCCAACCACAGTTTACCCTTCCTTCACTCCTCCCAGTCCCCCACCACCAATTTCCCCTTTACCCAGATCCACTCTTCTGTTTCCCTTCAGAAAAGAGCAGATCTTCCAGAGATATCAACCAAAAACAACATAAGTTATAGTAAGACTAGGCACAAACACTCATATCAATGCTAGATGAAGCAGCCCAGTATGAGGAAAAGGCTCCCAAGATCAGACAAAAGAGTCAGAGGCAACACCTCTCTCTCACTGTTAGGAGTTCCACAATCACACCAAGCTACACAACTGGAACATTTATGCAGAGGATCCAGCACATACCCATGCAGACTTTGTAAATGTTGCTTTATTCTCTGTGAGCCCATATGAGCACTGCTTAGTTGATTCTATGGGCCATGATCTGGTGGTGTCCTCAACTCCTCTAAATTCTACAATCCTTTCTTCCTCTCTTCTATAGTGGTCCCTGCCTCTTCTTTACTTTTTTTTTATTTAAAATGGTTTTTTTTTTTTGTTTATACTCCTGCTTGCCCTCCCTTAATCCTCCCAAACCCTCCCAGTTTGCCCTCAACCTTCCTCATTTCCATCCCCCCATTCATTCCCCAAGGAGGTCAAGGAGTCCCAAGGTGGGTCAATTCAGTCTGGTGTATCTGTTTGAGGTAGGTCTGATTCCCTCATCCCAATATTAGGTCTAGGTTAGGTGTTCTTCTGTAGGGAATGGGCTCCAAGTTGCCAGTTCATGCAAAGGAACATAGTCAGATCCTACTCCACAAGGTTCCATATACTGCCCATGCTATTTGGTACTCACCTACCTTTGGACTACCAGATTTTGGGGGGAGGATTTAGCCTATTTGGTGTTCTGTAAGCTTTTTGTATCTTCATAGACATTTCCCTCTTTAGGTTGGGACAGTTTTCTTCTATGATTTTATTGAGTATATTATCTGTGCCTTTGAGCTGGTGTTCTTCTCCTTCTTCTATTCCTATTATTCTCAGGTTAGGTCTTTTCATGGTGTCCCAGATTTCCTGAAAGTTTTGTATTATGGCTTTTTTGGTTTTAGTGTTTTCTTTGACTGATGTATCTATTTCTGCTACTGAGTCTTCCACTTCAGAGATTCTCTCTTCCATCTCTTGGATTATGTTGGTTATACTTGCATCTGTACTTTCAACTCTTTCCTTCAGATTTTCTGTTTCTACCTTTGCCTCTTTTTGTGCCTTCTTTATTGCTTCTATTTCAATTTTTAGTTCCTGGAATATTTTCTTCACCTGTTTTTTGTTTTGTTTTGTTTTCTTTTTCTTTTTCTTGGTTTTTGGTTTTCTTTGTTTTCTTTCAAGAATTTGTTAATCTCTTCCAATTTTTGTTTGTATTTTCTTCAAGGAAATTTTTTATATCCTATTTTAATGTTTCTATTTTCTTCATAAAGTTGTTTTTAAGGGCCTTTCCTTCTGATTCCTCTGCATTGCTGTGCTCAGGTCTAGATGTTGTAGAACCACTAGATTTTTCTGATGGTACCATGTTGTTCTTCATGTTGTTATATGTGTTCTTGCACTTGTATCTGCTCATTGCTTACTCAGTTTGCTGCAGGATTTCCCTGAATATCAGATAGCTGATTTTGGTGCAATGTGTTAATGTGTTCTCTTGCACAAAATCTGGTCCAATCTGGATTCTTGGTCCACTCTTAGTCAGCTCTTAGTCTCTTGGTCAGCTCTTAGTCAGATCTTAGTCAATGCTTAGTCACCTGTGGACCAGGGGTCTATGGGTTTCCATTTGTTATAGAGGTTGCAAGTCTATGTTCTTAAAATGTTTTAAATGCCTTATTCTGTAGGTCTTTGAAGTGTCTGAAGATTATCTATCAAATTGAAATATATTTTTGTGTATCAAAAAAACTTAACTAACATGACTATAAGTTTGATTATCATAGATGATTAAGATGTATTTCTTAATTTTAAATTACAATTTTAAATGAGTTATATAAACATATCTTAAACAAGAGCATAAATATATATATATGCTCTAACAAAATTAGCCTTAAATTTTTATCAATAAACTGAAAATCCATGTCAATGGAAATATTTTGAGATTAACAAATGTTTTTGTATCAAAGTAGATTCAATAATCTTTTTTATCATTTCTATATTATATCCCCCTTTTCTCCCTAGAAAGATTGACTCTGACCATTAACTATTTATAATGAAAATAAACATTAGCAGACCCCGTATCCTGAGCAGAGTGATAGGTGAGCAGGTTTCAACTCCTAGGCCGCCCAAAGACCTCCTCTCTGGAGCCAGGGAAACAGCCTCAGCTCTTACCTCACACACAGACCTGCCTTAAACCAAACAAAGCTTGGAGAAACCTTGCCCAGCAATCCCCAGAAACATATAGAAAGAGGAACATCCCACAGCCAAACCCTGCCTCCAAAGCAAGCTGCATCATCATAAACAAACATCTGCAGACAATGCGGACCCGTGTCCAGAACAGAGTAGGAAGTGGGCAAGTTCTGGCTCCTGGATGGCCCGGAGACCTCCTCTCTGGAGCCAGGGACACAACCCCAGCTCTGACCTCATACGCAGTCCTGCCCTAGACTGAACAAAGCTGAGAGAAACCATTCCCAGAAATCCTTGGGGACATATAGCAGGAGGGACATTCCATGGACAAGCCCTGCTTCCAAAACCAGCTGCATCATTACACATGGACATCTTCAGATTGTGTGGGCCCCAGGTCCAGACCAGAGTAAGAAATCGTGAAGACTCTATGTCCAGATCAAACTGGAGACACACAACCCCTGTAGCCACAACTGATTAAGATCCAACTAAGAGCTGACTAAGAGTGAACCAAGGAAGCAATGGGCAGACACCAGTGCAAGAATACATATAACAATACAAGGAACAAAAAGGTACCATCAGAAGAAGCTGGTAGTTCTACACCGAGACCTGAACAGAGCAATGAAAAGGAAACAGAAGGAAACATTAAAAATACTTATATGAAGATTATAGAAGCCTTAAAAAAGAATATAAAAATTTTCCTTAAACATATAGAAGAAAATACCAACCAAAAATTGGAAGAGATAAACAATCCTTGAAAGAAAAACCAAGAAAAGAAAAACCAACAAATGAAAGAAGCATTTCAGGAACTAAAAATTGAAATAGAAGCAATAAAGAAGGCACAAAATGAGGCAAAGGTAGAAATAGAAAAATCTGAAGAAGCGAACTGGAAGTACAGATATGAGCATAACCAACAGAATCCAAAAGATGGAAGAGAGAATCTCTGGAGTAGAAGATACAATAGTAGAAATAGATACATCAATCAAAGAAAACATGAAAACCAAAAGGCTAAGGAAATTTGGGACACCATTAAAAGACCAAACCTGAGAATAATAGGAATAGAAGAAAGAAAAGAACACCATGTCAAAAACACAGATAATATGTTCAATAAAATCATAAAAGAAAGCTTTTCCAACCTAAAGAAGGAAATGCCTATAAAGATACAAGAAGCTTACAAAACACCAAATAGATTAACCCCCCAAAAGTCTGCTTGCCACATAATAATCAAGCCACAAAACATAAAGAACAAAGAAAAATATTAAGAGCTGCAAAGGAAAGGGGCCAACTTACCTATAAAGGCAGACACATCAGAATAACACCAGACTATTCAATAGAAACAATGAAACAAAGAAGGTCTTGATCAGAAGTTATACAGATACTAAAAGAGCCTGGCTGCCAACCCAGACTACTATACCCAGCAAAATTACCAATCGCCTTAGATGGAGTAAGCAGGATATTTCACGACAAAATCAGATTTAAACAATACCCATCCACAAATCCGGTCCTACAGAAAGCACTAGAGGGAAACCTCTCCAACCTAAGGAACTCAGATACACCCATGAAACTACAAACAATTCCACAGAAGAAAAGCCCAAATAAAGGAAATACACACAAGCAACCATCAAAAATAACAGAAAATAACAATCAGTGATCATTAATATCCCTTAATATCAATGGACTCAATTTACCTATAAAAAGACACACCCTAGCATGATGGATAAAAAAACAAAAGATATCCTTCTGCTTCATACAAGAAACATACCTCAACCTTAAAGACAGATACAGGCTCAGAGTAAAGAGTTAGAAAAAGATTTTCCAATCAAATGGCCCCAGGAAACAAGCTGGTATTGGGATGCTAATATCTAACAAAGTAGACTTCAGACTAAAATCAATCAAAAGAGACCAGGATGGATATTACTTATTCATCTCAGGAAAAATCAATCAAGATGAGATTTCAATCCTGAATATTTATGCTTCTCATATAATGAAACCTACATATGTAAAAGAAACACTGTTAAAGCTTAAACTCCACATCAAATGTCATACTATAATAGTGACATCCTTGGATAAGTTAACCAGACAGAGACACAGCAGAGAAATAAGGGGTCTAATATATGTTATGATACAAATGGACTTAATAGATATTTACAGAAGCTTCCACCCAAACACAAAAGAGTATACATATTTCTCAGCATCCCATAGTACTTTCTCTAAAATTTGACCACATACTTGGTCATAAAGCAAATATCAATACATAAAAAAATGGGAATAACCCCTTTAGACTACCGTGGTCTAAAGTTAGAATTCAAAAACAAAAATCACAGAAAATCTACAAACTCATGGAAACTTAACATCTCTACATTGAACTACCTCTAGGTGAAGGAAGAAGTTAAGAAAGAAATCAAAGGCTTCCTAGAATTTAATGAAAATGAATCCAGAACATATTCAAAATTATGATACAAAATGAAAGCAGTGTAAAGAGGAAAATTCATAACACTAGATGCCTGTATAGAGAAATCTCACACAAGAGACATAACAACTCAGCTGATGGCTTTAGATAAGAAGCAAACTCACCTAAAAGGAGTAGATGGCAGGAAACAATCAAAACTTAGGGCTGAAATCAGTATAATATAAACAAAGAGAACAATACAAAGAATCAATGAATCAAAGAGTTTGTTCTTTGAGAAAGTCAACAAGATAGACAAACCCTTATCCAAACTAACCAAAGGGCAGAGAGAGAGTGTCCAAATTAACAGAATCAGAAATTAAAAGGGAGATATAACAACAGACGCCCAAGAAATCCAGAGAATTATCAGGTAATATTTTGAAAATCTATAACAACAGACACCCAAGAAATCCAGAGAATTATCAGGTAATATTTTGAAAATCTATACTCTACTAAAATGGAAAACCTAAAAGAAATGGGCAGATTTCTGGACAGGTAACAATTACCAACATTAAATCAAGATCAGATTAAATACCTAAATCGACCTATAACCCCAAAGGAAATTGAAACTGTTATTAAAAGTCTCCCAAATAAAAAAGCCCAGGACCAAATGGTTTCACCTCAGAATTCTGCCAGATCTTCAAAGAAGAACTTATACCAATACTCAACACACTGTTCCATATAGTAGAAACTGAAGAAACACTGCCAAACTCTTTTTATGAAGCTGCAATCACCCTGATACCACTCAAAGATGCAACTAAAAAAGAGAATTAGAGACCATTCTTCCTCATGAACATTGATGCAAATATACTCAAAAAATTCTGGCAAAACAAATACAACATATAAAAAAGTCATCCACCAAGATCAAGTAGGCTTCCTTTCAGAAATGCAGGGATAGTTCAACATATGAAAAACTGTAAATGTCATCCATCATATAAACAAATTGAAGGGAAAAAAACGCATGATCATTTCCTTACATGTGGAAAAAGCCTTTGACAAAGTCTAACACTCCTTTATGATAAAAGTTCTGGAGAGATCAGGAATACAGGGAAAATACCCAAAAATGATAAAGGCGATTTACAAAAAGCAGATAGCCAGCATCAAACTAAATGGAGAAAAACTCAAAGTGATCGCACTAAAATCAGGAACTAAACAAGGCTGCCCCCCTTCCCTTATCTATTCAACATAGTTCTTGAAGTTTTAGCTAAAGCAATAACAGAACAAAAGAAGATTAAGAGGATGCAAATTGAAAAAGAAAAAATGAAGCTATCTCTATTTGCAGATGATATGATTGTATACATAAGTGATTCACAAAATTCTACCAGGGAACTTCTACAGCTGATAAACACCTTCAGCAATGTCAGGATACAATATTACCTCAAAGAAAACAGTACCCTCCTATACAATAAAGATAAAAGGGCTGAAAAGGAAATAAGGGAAACATCACCCTTTATAATAGCTGCAAATAGCATTAAATACTTCGGTGTAGCTATAACCAAAGAAGTAACAGATATGTTTGACAAAAACTTTAAATCACTGAAGAAAGATTGAAGAGGATATCAGAAAATGGAAAGATCTCCCATGTTCCTGGATAACTAGGATCAACATAGTAAAAATGGCAATCCTACCAAAAGCAATCTACAGATTCAATGCACAGCCCATCAAAATTCCAACACAGTTTTTTACAGACCTTCAAAGAACAATACTAAATTTCATTTGGAATAATAAGAAAGCCAGAAGTGACAAAACAATTTTGTTCAACAAAAGAACCTCAGGAGGCTTCACTATCCCCTACTTCAAGTTATACTATAGAGCTACAGTAACAAAAACATTCTAGTACTGGCATAAAACAGACATGTAGATCAATGGAATCTAATTGAAGACCCTTACATAAATGCATACACCTATGAACACCTGATTTTTGACAAAGAGGCAAAAAATTCAATGGAAAAAAAGATAATATCTTGAACAAATGGTGTTGGCATAGCTGGATGGTAGTGTACAGAAAAATGCAAATAGATCCAAGCCCATCAACTTGCACAAAAGTCAAATCCAAGTGGATCAAAGTCCTCAACATAAACCCAGCCACACTGAACTTGATAGAAAAGAAAGTGGGAAATACCCCCCAACGCTTTGGCACAGGTGGCCACTTCCTAAATATAACACCAGTGGCACAGATACTAAGAACAACAATCAATAAGTGGGACCTTCTGAAAGTGATAAGTTTCTGTAAGGCCAAGGACACAATCAATAAGGCAAAATGACATCCTAGAGAATGGGAAAAGATTTTCACCAATCCTACAAGTGACAGAGGACTGATCTCTAAAATATGTAGAGAACTCAAGAAACTAAATAACCCAATTAAAAAATGGGGTTCAGAACTAAAAAGGGAATTCTCAGCATAAGTATTACAAATAGCTGAAAGGCACTTGAAAAGTGCTCAACATCTTTAGCCATCAGAGAAATGCAAATCAAAACAACTTTGAGATATCATTTTACACCTGTCAGAATGACTAAGATCAAAAACACAGAGGACAGCCTATGCTGGAGAAGTTGTGGAGCAAGGGGCACACTCCTCCCTTGTTGGTGGGTGTGTAAGCTTGTACAGCCTCTTTGGAAATCAGTATGGCGGTTTCTCAGAAAACTGGGAATCAATCTCCCCAAGGATATATCAATACCACTTCTGGGCTAGCACCCTAAAGATGCACATTCACATTCCAAAGGCATTAGCTCAACTATGTTTATAGCAGCATTATTCCTAATGACTTTTACATGGAAACAACCTAGATGCCCCTCAACTGAAGAATGGATTAACAAACTGTGGTACATCTACACAATGGAATACTACTCAGCAGTAAGAAAAAATGATATCCTAAAATTTGTAGGCAAATGGATGGATTTGAAGAATATCATCCTGAGTGAGATATCACAAACTCAGAAAGATAAGCAGGGGATGTGCTCACTCATTAGTGGACTTAAAAAAAAATAGTAAACTACACCCAAGCTGCAAACCACAACCAATGAACAACTTGGGATCTGAAGGAACTTAAGAGAGACATCCAAGGTGTCGTCTAGGAAGAGAACATAGAGAAGATCTCCCTAGTTATTGGGGAGCATAAGAGGTTGCAACCAAGAACAAGTGGGACAAATCACGAGAAAATGAGATGATGGAGTGAGGAACAACGAGGGTGAGAAAGAAAAAAGAGATGGAGATGTTAATAGAGGAAGCAAATATAGGGTTGGAAAAAGACCAAGTGCTAGGGAAACCTCCAAGAACTCAAAGGATGTCCCTGCCTAGGTCTCCAACCAATAGTGAAGGTGTTGCCTAAACAGGACATCCCCCATAATCAAAGGAATAACCACCCTAAGTGCCATCACAGAACTTACACCCAACAATGAATAGAGGTAGAGGCAGGGATACATGGCTGAGCACTGGGCTGAGTTCCTGGTCCAGCTGATAGCAGGGGAGGAGACTCTATATGAGCAAGGGGATAGGGACTATGTGGAAAATTCTCACAGTGATAGCTGCCTGGAGCTATGGGGAGCTCACTGAATCAAGAACAGCCACCTGGGAACCATCTGGAAAAGGAACTAAGCCCTCCAAGAATAGGCCACTGTCCACTGACATGGGCAATATGTGGAGCCTCAAGGGGAGGGATCAGACTGTGTTTCTGTGCATGGACTGGCACTTTGGAGCCCATTCTATCCAGAGGAACACCTAACACAGTCTTGATATTAGGATGGGGAAATCAGACTTGCCTGGAGTGGATGCTGAACTAATCCACTTTGGGACTTCTTGCCCTTTCTGAGGAGAGGATGGGGGATGGGGAGGAGGGAGGCTGAAGACTGACCAGGAGGGGTCAGGAGGGGGAAGGGAGTTACAAGGGGATGCATGGGTAAAAAAATGAGACTTTATTTTATAAAAATAAAAAATAAAGAAAGAAAATAAACATTTATGAAAAATATTTTGGAAAATTGGGCATAGTTTTCCATTACTACTTCCTGCTTATTGGACCACTGACAATCTTATGGGGGTTCTGAGGCTAGATCATCTTAGTTGGCAGTCTTGAATCTGATGAGGTCACCTCTTGCCATTAGAGATTTTTCAGGGGGTCTTCCTTGATCAATTCTTATTTTCTTTAACCTGGAATTAATCCACAGCATCTCATTTTCTGTGGAAATAAAAACTAAACCTCTTCCCCAAAGTAGCATATCTTTTGATTTCAATTTATAGAATATATAGGTTAAGTTAAGCGAGTAGAATTTGTAATCAAACATCTTTTATCAGCTCTGACTATTTCCTTTGCAGTCAAAAAACTTAACGACAAGACAATAACAGTCAGTATCCAGACTCTTGTGTATTTTGTGTGGAGAATATATATATATTTCTTTATATATATATATATTTCTTTATATATATATAAATATATATATATATTTCTTTAAGGACTTAATCCTTTTTCCTTCCTTTTGTCTTACAAGCCTAGGTATATTTTTAAACATACTGTATACCATTCAGAGGTTTTTATTCTTTTGTCTGAATCTGTCTTTATATTATGTCTCTTATCTTTTTCTGATTACAGATTACACTTTTAATCTGGTAAACCAAGGCTAGGATTAAAGGCTTGCCTAGGGCGGATGACTGGCTCCACCAGCTTTAGTCTAGCTTCAGAGAGAGTTTAGCTTTATGGCAGAGGTGCTAGCAGGAGCTACATTTGCTCCCCAACTCTGGGGAACTTTAGGGTCCATACTGTCACCAAGTAAAGCATTGCAGGCTGCTGCTCATAAATCTCATTTAAACATTTAGCAGTAGTGCCTCTTAAATGAGCCTTGTGTGGGTTTTTGCCACTAAGGCTGGGTCAAGAAGCCTCACTTAAAGGAGCAGTACTTCTGCTCGATTCCAGCATAGTTGACCCAAGAAAATGCTGCTACTGAGAAGCTGTCTTTCTCTCAATTCCCTTTTTGTCTGTATGGACAAAGACCTTACATCTGTCACATACAGCTTGTGCTTATGCTAAGGCTTCTTTGAGACTGTGGGAAATTGCTTTATTATAGCTCAGGCTGTAGGCAGCAAACTTGCCATTTTGTAACTGAAGCCAGCAAGACATTGTACCATGGCCCACTTGAAAGACACAACTTGGAAGCTGATTTTGGCTCCATTTCTGTGCTCTAGAACCATTTTTAAGCTTTCCTGGGCTTTGTGTAGATGTATATGCCCCATGTTGGAATGCCATTTATAGTCCAAAGTTTCTGGCATGTGCTAACTCCAAGCCCACAACTGCTTATTCCCCCCAAATAAGTCAGATGTATAAATTAATTACAAACTCTTCAGCCTATGGCTCAGGCTTCTTGTTAGCTAGCTCTTACATCTTAACCCATTTCTATTAATCTATGTCTTGCCACATAGCTCGTGGCTTACCTGTACTTTTCTATCTTGCTCTCCTGGTGGCAACTTGCAGTGTCTCCACTTGACTCCACCCCTCTTCCCCTTTATCTATGCTCTGATTTCATGCCTGCTTCTAAGATGCCTTGCCATAGGCCAAAACAATTTCTTAATTATCCATTGGTAAATCACAGCATAGAGAAAGACATCTCATATCAAAGAAAAGAAAAGAAAGCTACTTGCAATTTCCTTTCTATACTATACTTCTAAATATTCTCTGGAGTTTGAGTATAAATACTGGGTTATGGTTACATGCTTAGAAAGGGGCCATTATATGATCCAGAACTAACTTGTAGCTTACACAGAGGCTACTTAATGGAGGAAGAAAACTGACTTTGGCATACATTCCTAAGTGTATTGTGCTGATTAAGATATTTTTATATAATATATTATGATCCTATTTTCCCTCCTAACCCTCCCAGATTCCTCCTTCCAATTTATGTTTTTTTCTCTCTCTGAGAACAAAATAAAAGTACACACACACACACACACACCAAAACAAAAGAAAACAAAATCATGAAGTTCAAGTTGTGTTGATCAATTACTCCTGAGCATGAAGCCTGACTTGATTATACTCAGTATAACTACATTGAAGAAAGCTATTTTCTTTCTCCCAGCAGCTATCAATCACAAATAGTTTCTCAGGGAGGGGTGTTACTTTTTGCTTATTTCATAGTCTATGTTAGATAGCTAAATGACAAATATAATTATTTTGGCCAACATGGAAATAAACCATCTAAAACCCCAGTAGATGTGCTTCAGATCTCTGGTATAATATCTTTCACTCTTGTGCATGTTCCTGTCTTCTCTGATATCCCTTTCTCAAGAGGCTTCTAAAATAACTACCTAGAATAAGGCAAGGAATTAGGTTGAACTTCTGTCAGGTTGTAATTTTCCATTTCTTCCTTTTCACTGTTTTTCTTATTCATTCATTCCAGTTTGTCCTATACCTTGACGTCAGAAGATAGTAGTTGTAATGGAGAGACATACATCCAATGAAGGTTATGAGATTATTGATTTAGAAGATTTTGTTTGTTCAGTAGTACAATAATGGCAGCTCCTCACGTATGTTTCATGAGTTAGGTATTGTTGCTATCCCACTTTCCACACTTGAGGAAAGATACATAGAAAAGTTAAAAACCCAAGGCTATCAAAAGCATACATGAGTGGTCCCAAACAACTTTTCTTGGTGCCAGAGCCTGTTCTCTACCAATATAAAACACTGCTTCTTTATTATCAACAACCCAGAATTATATTTATGATACCCTATTACACTGACTGAAGTATATTCATTCCCATCTCATTTATCCACATAACCATTCCCTTTTTACTCACTGAAGTCCTGGAATATTTATAGCAAGGTATATGTTTGCAAATAATGATTTTTATGTTTTCTTATTTATAGTTATGTCAAGTCATACCTTCTTCCAGACAAGTCCCGAAATAATAAGCGCAAGACCAAAATCAGGACAGGTACCAATCCAGAATTCAATGAAACACTGAAGGTAAATAAATACTGTCATTGGGACTCTTATTGTATTAACTAGGACTTGTTTGATTTAGAAATAATTGCAGGCCAAAAAGTAGTGGCAGAGATATGGTTAAGAGTTTAAGAGGGCTAGAGAAATGGCTTAGTGGTTGAGAACACCAACTGCTCTTCCAGAGGACCTGGGTTCAAATCCCAGCACCCACATGGCAGCTCAGAGATGTCTATAAGTCCAGTTTCAGGGGATCTAACACTCATGACAAAACACCAATGTACATAAAATAAAGTTAAATACATTTTTTTTTAAAAAAAAAAGTGTTTAAAGAGAGCCTGAGATAGCATAATGACATCCAAATAAGTCTGGCCTACAGAAAAATACTACTTCCTGTATCAAAAATACAAAAGTAGCAAAAATAAGGAAGAAATAACTAAATGGAGCATTTTGTCATCCAAAATTCATGTGTGTTTTGGAATTATTAGCTTTCCTGGAGATTTCTGGAAAAGAAAAAAACAAGCCACCTATCCTTGCTCTGGTCACACTCCATTGTTGCTGGGATTGTACCTTAAGTCAAGAAGAGCCAGGAAAATTACAAGCTACATCTAGGCTGGTATATCTTGTCACAAAATAAGCTGCAACTTTGAGAAATATACTTTCTTAGACATTTTCTTAAGTGGACTTTGTCCCTAACTTAGTAAATCATTTGTACATATTTATTGCTTTGCTAGCAAGGACAATGTGCTGCTTCTTATTAAGATCGCTGCTTGGCTAAATATAGGTGTGCAGATAATGACCACTAACAATGAAAGGTCAGGTTTGAGAAGTCTCAGAAAATGCCTAGATAAAACATGAGCCAGACCTTAAGTTCCAATGTCTAAAGAAATTTCTCTTTCTATTGGGTATCCACAAACTACCCCATCTCTCACTGTGGATCCATGTAGCCTGGTAATATAGACAAAAGAAGAATAAAATATATTTATAATTATAGAAAGATGCTTAGACTTGGGCCCAGAGTAATGGATGGAGTTTATCATATCGGGTGGTAGTAATGGAAGAAAGCCATGAGTCTACACACATTAGTAGAGGCATGTATAGAAACACATGCCCAATATTAAGCATGTATAGAAACACATGCCCGATATTAACATAGGTCAAACAGAAAATGAACAAATACAGGCTGAGTCTAATTCCAGTGATCATAATAGAATAGCAAAGTTGAGCCCAAGCAGAACAGAGAAACACAGTGACTGAGAAATTCAGGGAGTAGAGAGCCAAAGTTAATCATGCTGATGACAACTGTGACAGGGATACACACAAATCCAAGCTCAGAAATCAGTCAGTCTGAAGTGTGACCCAGATGGATATACATAACAACTGAAGATTAGAGGATATGTTATCATATGGTCATGGTTAACATTCTACTAGAAAAGACAAAGCAAACTCCATAATATTTATTTTTTGCTCAACCTATGTAGTTTTTAACTTCTATTGGGCTTTGTGAAATTTAGCCTAAAAATTTCTTATGTCAATACTTTCCTGGATTTAAGGATTTTTATTATGAATAAGTAAATTGGAGTTTTGATATATTAAATACAAAACAGACATGAAAAGAACAAACAGTAAATGACAAAAAAAACAGGTAAAATTGAAAAGAGGCTTCTTTATCACCTTACACTTTCAATATTCCCTGAAGTTCGTTGAACCCTATAATATGTTGCATATATATGTACATATATATATATATTTCTTAACTAGGTACAACTTATAATGTATTTTAATGCACATCTTCAATTATAGTGAAATAAAAGTGTTTTCTTCCCATATTGTTGATGCCTATGGTCTGAAAATTGGTGAAGTAAATTTCAGCCTGCTCTACATTTGCATAGACCTCTCCCTGCAGAGTGTGATTCTTTACATGTCATTTGCAGTATACCATCAGCCACACACAGTTGGAAACAAGAACTCTGCAACTCTCAGTCTGGCACTATGATCGTTTTGGACGCAACAGTTTCCTTGGAGAGGTGGAGATTGCTTTTGACTCATGGAACTTTGAAAATCCATGTGATGAGTGGTTTGCGCTTCAGCCCAAGGTAGGAAATATTTCCAGATTAGTCCACCTGCTATACAGTTAGACAAACACTGAGCAAAATTGATGTTTAAGGTCTGAAGATGCAGATGTATTTCAAGTAATAATCAGCAAAGATTATTATAATCTTTAATAGATACTATAAATCCATTATTTTAAAAGCTCTTCATAAATACAAATAATATAATACAAGAAGCTTTGTAATGATACATTAGTAACCTTTATAACTGAAATCCATATATATGAATTTCATGAAAGTATATTCATATATTTATATGATCCTATTATAACAAGAAAGTTTGTTTTTATGCCATCAAAAATTAATCCCCAGAGCATGACCAATCTCAAAACATTATTTCTCTTTCTCATTCTCTACAATTCACAGCATAATCATGAATTGTCTCCTTGGCTCACAAGAAAAAGTGACCATGAGCCTACATATTTTTACTATAGGGGTTCATAAAATGACAATATTATCTAGCATTTTCAACCATAGAACAACAATGCCTTGGATTCATTATAGCCAACTAGGTTTTCTCTACATTTACTGTCAGTTTTTAAGTGAGAAAGAGAACAATAAGGTTACATTTATGCTGCCAGTGATTATTTTTTTTATATGTAGTGGCAAAAAAATAATTCAGTAAAGGTGGTGAACTGAAATTAACATTGATTCTCTTGTGGCTTCAAAATGCCTACATGAACTTGGCCAAGTTGCTTTCTAACCATTGATATTCTAATTTGTAACATAATCATCACTATGGTAGCTGTTGTTACAACTATGAGACCTTCGGTGTCTGAAGTGCTTGTCCCTCTTAGAGAACTAGTATTATGTTTAAATTTGTCTGTAAGGCTGTCAGCATTCTGATAAACACATTTTAAGCTGACCTTGGCTTCTCAGCTTTCACTCTTCTTTGGCTTCAATTTCAGGGTTCATACATTGTTGAACTCCCTTCCTAGCTATACATATTCTAAACCTGTATAGTATTAGCTATAAGTGGGTAATCATTCCATATTCTGCACTATACTGTTCAGAAAAAGAGAGAGGTTTTCCTCTTCCAATAGTTAAAACAATGCCTTTGGCCTGCCTGGTTCTCTTAATTCTAGTTATGTTATCCTTTACATCATGGCCTAATAACTTGCTAGTGAGGTAAAATGCATTGGTTGGAACAAAACCATTTGAAACATTAGTCTGGTCATAATGGTAGAACTGCCACAAAAGAAATCAGACCCAATGGATAGAACTAATGTGAAAGTAAACAATACTAGAGAGAAAATCCAAGTGATGTTCCCTATTGCACTGTCAATGGCAGTGGTATTCAATAGTCACAACCCCATGAGATAAGTTCAACTTGATGGTGGAGTTTTCAAACTACTAGCCTTAGAGTTAGTACAAATAAGTCATGAAAAATTTAAAAGATATATTTGGCCTCTATGAAATAAAGCTTTTAAATATTTTTTATTTTTATTCTATGGGAATTTGTGTTTTGCCTGCATGTGTAACTGTGTAAGGATGTCAGATCTTGGAATTACAGACATTTGTTAGCTGCCATGTGGATACTGGGAATCGAACTCAGGTCCTCCAGAAGAACAGTCAGTGCTCTTAACCACTGAGCCATCTCTCCAGTCCTGAAATAAAGGTTTAAAATTCTTAAGCATTATAGTAAGCACAAGGCTGACATGGATGTGATGGAGAATAAAGTACACTTTTATCAGCAAGAACATTCATGATATTATAAACTTGTCCTGATATTATATATAGAAAATATTTAGTCATTCAGGGTTAGCCATTTGTAACCAAATGAAAATCCTTAACTTTAAAGTGTTTAGCAGACTTAGCAGTTTTTTTTTTATGACTTGCATTTGTTTTATAGAGTATTGTTACCAGTGGTCTGGCTCAGGTCTTTTTGCTCTGCACTATTTTTTGATAGCTGTTATATCACTTGGTATTTAATAGAAGAAAACAACATCAACATGTTACACTCTCTAGTGTAACTCTCATACAGGCCATAGTTAGCAGGACCCTGATTCTGCAAGTGTTATACATCTTATGTGGTCCTAAGAAATTTAGGCTTCGCTGCCCTTGTCAATATACAACAGCTTCTGGTTCAGCTTAGGTATCAGGATTTCTTGCTGTTTATAATTGTGTCATATAATAATGAATATCTGAGAAGCTTAGGTCGGAAAGACAATTCCATGGAACTCTTCTATTGAGTAGTACCAGCAGTTTCTTTTCTCTGGCTTTAAAAAAAATCTATCCTTCTTGAATTACAGCTTTCTACATTTTCTACTTCTTTTATTCTTCATGGTCTTGCCTTTATATTTTCAAACTGTTCAGCTATTTTTATTAATATGTCCACTGCTCAGGAAGAATCTATTGCCACACTTTTACTGCTGCTGCTGCTGTCATCATCACTTTTAAACAACTCACATAAGCCATCCCTTCCAAATGAAGGATCATGTTTGAATTAATTGCAGCATTCTCCATTTTAGCACTGAGAAAAGTAAGCATTTTATGCAAATTAAGGTTTGCATTTGTACCAATCACACCACTTCCTTTTATACATGTCACAATAACCCTACTATGCAAATGAAGCATTGTATTTGAACCAATCATGGGAATGGTAAGCTTTGTACCAGTTACAACAGGCTTCTCATGCAAATGAACACTTATTTTTGAACCAATAACAGCCAAGATGTCCCTCAACTGAAGAATGGGTTAACAAACTGTGGTAAATCTACACAATGGAGTACTACTCAGCAGTAAGAAAAAATGATATCCTAAAATTCACAGGCAAATGGATGGATTTGGAGAATAGTCTCCTGAGTGAGGTATCACAAACTCAGAAAGATAAGCAGGGGATGTACTCACTCATTAGTGGTCTCTAAACAAACGAACAAGAAAAAAGCCAAGCATGCCCAAGCTGCAAACCACAACCACTGAACAGCTTGGGATCAGAAACACCCTGGACTGACACCTTGGATCCCACTCCACCTAGAGGAACACCTAACTCACTCTTGAGGGAGGGGGGACAAAACTGGATTTGCCAGGAGTGGAGACTGAACTAAGCATTATTGGGTCAGTGGGACTATAGGAGTGTCTGCTGCCTGCCCAGGGAGGGGATGGGGTGTTGTGGAGAAGAAAAAATGACATGATGTGGCGGGAGGGGGAAAGGACCTTGAATAATGATATACAGGGATTGAAAGCATGACTTCTTTGTTCATAATAATAATAATAAGTGTACAGAAAAAAAGAATACAATGAGATGTTTGCTGTGTCAGATGCATTATGTAGTCATCTACCTTTGTTCAAACTACATGACATACCACATGTATAAAATACATGAATTTTAAACAATCTTGTTACTAAGATAAACAGTTTCATACCACCCAAAATACTCCAATCTGTTTTGCTTTATTAGCTTGAACATTTAAACACAGGATCTCTGTGTTAGAAGGTTTTCTAATGTGGTGTGGAGGTTGATCTCTGAATCTTTTAGATTTTCTGTCTAAAAAGAAAGTACCTGTTACCTGTTAGGGGTACCTGTTCAGCTTGCGTTATGGTTTGAATGTGGTATGTCCTCCACTTGTTCTCCAGATAGTCGAAAGCTGTTAAACTTGGGGAGTAGGGCTTAGCTATAAAATGTGAGTGGTTGTGGAGGATGATGCTCTTGAGAGTTGTAGTTACTTCCCGGTTCCATCAAGATTCTTTTTCTTCTTCCTGACCTGAGTAGACATGAGCAGGATGCCCCAAGTTTTTGCCTCCATGAATATGGTTAAAGTAAACCATTTCTCCCCTAAATTGTTTCTACTGAGTATTTACTTGTTCACAGCGAGCCAAGGGATACTGCAAATAAACAGTGACTTGAGATGACCCTTAACAGGTGATACCATGTTCTTATCATGTATATAGCTTGAGAACTGAGAAACAGTATTTGTTTTAAAACTACATAACATTAGTTTTGATGTCTTGTAATTTTTATTTTTTCATTACATTTATTCATGTGTGTGTGTGCAAACATGAGTGTAAGCATATGAGTGCCTGCCAGGTAGAGAACAACTCATAGGAGTCCATTCTTTCCTGCCATGTGGGACCTGGGGATAGAGTTCATGTCACTAGGCTTGCTGGCAAGCTCTTACCTGCTGAGACATCATTCTGGTCCCATGTTTTCCAAATTTTAAAGACATAGAGAGCCTTACAAAGTATGGCTTGGCGAGATGGCTCAGCAGGTAAAAGCACTAAACTTGTGGGCTTGGTGACCTGAGTTTGAGCCCCAGAATCCATGATAAGGTAGAAAGATACAACATACTTGTCTTATTTAGGGTTTCTATTGCTGTGAAGAGACACCAGGACCACAGCAACTCTTATAAAGGAAAAACATTTAATTGGGTGGCTTACATTTTTCAGAGGTTTAGTCCATTATCACTATAGCAGGAAACATGGTGATATGCAGGCAGACATGGAACTGGAAAAGGAGCTAAGAGTCCGACATCTTTGATCCACAGGCAACAAGAAGTGAACTGAGACACTGGGTATCACTTGAGTACATATGAGATCGTAAAGCCACCTCCATAGTGATGCACTTCCTTCAACAAAGCCACACCTACTCCAGCAAAGCTGCGCTTCTTAATAGTACCAGTCTGAATGAACTTATGGGGGCTAATTATATTCAAACTACCACACTACAAAGTTGTGCTCTGCCTAGACACATATGCTAGGACATGTGTGCCCCACACACACAGACACAGCATAGAACTCATCACCCTTTATGTACTTAGATATAGTAGTTGATGAATGCAAAAAGGTTAGAGAGATAAAATGATAAATTCATCTGGTTTAATATGTTTAATGTGGTGATTTTCCCCTCCATTAAAGACAAATGATCTTTATTGATTAAAGTGAGAAATAACAATGAAATATTATTTTCATTTGTCTGCTTTGTTGTTTTTGAGACAGGGTCTTTTTTATATAACATTGGCTGCCCTGGAACTCACTACATAGACCAGGATGGCCTTAACATCACAGAGATGCTTGCCTTTGTCTCCCAAGTGCTAGTATTAAATGCATATACCACTGTACCCAGCAAGACATGAATTCTGCTTGGAGATCTTTGGGTTATGTTTGTACATTCAATTTCCATAAAATTTCTTGCTTTTTTGTCAATAAAATAAGGGAAATAACAAACTGTAGGAGGAAAAAATCAGGTACAAATTACTTGGAACAGTCTCCTTCCTGACTCAGTCATTTCAGTTCAGCGTACACTCTACCATCTGCTTATAATTTTTTGTCAGCAGCCCCCTAGGGACTTGATGTTTTTAATTTATTATCCAGCTAAGGTAGAGTGTGAACTGTGGGGACTGGTTTCTCTACTAATAAAAGATCAGAATAACATTTCAGAAATCCTGACTTCCTTTCACAGTACAAATGACAGAGCAATATACTATTGAAAGTCCGTCAGTACTGAGAGTTTTGTTTGTGTTAGATGCCACAACAGAAGCCAAGCAGGAGGCTGGTGCTGACAGAAAAAGGATTCAAGATGTCAAACTTGAGTACTATAAAGTAGTTTCACAGCACAGCTTCCATTTTATTGCATGGCACGGGAGTCTTTATTACCTACAACTCATTATCCTTTTGAAAGTCATTTTAGTTAGAAGACAAGAAGTGTTTGTCAGTATGAATTGCCATTCAAGCCTTCCTAGGAGGTGCTGTTAGAAAAACAAAGATCTCTGGAAACTTAAATGGTTTTCCAAGAAAATATTCTTTCATTTTGCCTTGCATTTAAGCCAAGAATAAATGCACATTATGTGAAATTATTACCTAGCTAAAAGCTGTTCTTTACTTGACAGTGTTGGCATGTTTTTGTGTAATTCATTTCCCCACCTTCCACCTGCAAATGCACTGGGATGTCAGACATTGCAAGACAGTGAGTGTCATCTGATTATTTTATCCACACAAATGCTCTGAGAGTCTTGATAACTTCCTACTGCTTTGGGATATGATTTGAATCAATGTGGCCTCTTTTCCTGGGACTAAACTGCTCACTTGATATGACCCAGCTTTGGTTTTAGCCAGCATGCCATAGCTTATTTTCAAACAAATATGCCTCCCCATTGTTTTCACAGCCACTTTCCATGACCTCCCAGTCTTTGCAGGTAGAAAGCACTCATACTAACAGAGTAAGCTTTGTCTGGGAACATAGAGAGCCATAGTAGCAGAGGAGGGGCAGTTTCCGGGGCTGAGCCAGATCCTCTAATCAGTTACTGATCAGTGAAGGTGAACAGATAATGCTAAATTTGGACTTGGCCTTTGCTGCCATGTGCCTAAAGCTACCTCTGTCCTCTTGCTGCTGCAAATACCTTGACAAAAACAACAAAATGAAGCAAAAGGTTTATTTGACCTTCAATTCCAGGTCACTGTCTATCATTTCAGGGAAGTCAAAGCAGAAACCCAAGCAGTTTAAGAATGTCACATTCATAGTCAAGAGCAAAAAGAGAAATCATGCATACTAGATCATTTATTGTTTTCATCTAGCTTTCTTAGGTCTAATGTAATTAATTCATAATCTCCCTGATTATTTAATGCTGCTGGCCTTGGTGGATTAGGTCTTTCTGCATGCTGCTTAGATGTTGTAAAAGGTTTCTGTCCAGACTTTGTGGTCTAGCTTTGAGATTTTGACCCACTTGCAACCCTACTTCTTCTTAGGCACAAATAATCACACACAGGCTTATATTTTTATACTGATTGACCTAGGGCCCAGGCATGTAACTTGATAACTCCTTCATCTGGACTCAACCCATCTTGTTCAGCCATGTGACTTGGTACCTTTTCTCAGAACAGCATTTCAACTTCTTTCCTTTACATCATCTCCTGGAATCTCTGAGGCATCTGTGTGGTGTGTCTGCTCTGCTATGAGATTTTTCCAGTCTGGTACCTCCATCCACACTTTCTGTCTGCCTTCAGCCAATCAGCTTTTTATTAAACTCATAGGTGGGACAATTATTTGAAATGTAACACATAATCCGACTACACTTAGGTTTTTGTTTGTTTTTTGTTTGGTTTAGGGTTGGTTTTGTTATTGGTGGTAGTGGTTTTCAAGGTGACATGAGCTAGAATGTAGAGGAAATCTCAGCTGAGAAAATATTACTTTCATATTGGCATGTAAACAAGTCTGTGGGGCATTCTTTTGGTTAGTTCTTTATGTGGAAGAGTCCAGTCAACTGTGGGTGATGCCACCTACCCTGGAGCATGGAGCAGTAGTCTTGGCTTTATATAAAATAACAAGCTAAGCAGGCCATTGTAAGGTGAAATAAATCCTTCCACCCCAGGTTGCTTTTGGCTGTGGTATCTTTAAAAGAGCAACAGAAAGCTAACTAAAACACCAGTCAAAACAATTTACCAGAATCATGCCCACAGGCCAACCTAGAAAATTCCTTAATTGAAATTCTTCCCAAGTTATTCTAGATTGCATCAAGTCAACAGTTAAAATCAACTACCACACTGTGGAACTGAGCAAAAATTGCCCCACTGAACTTTATTTGGTATCACATACTTGTTAAGCCTTTTTTAACTTTTTAGTTTCTTTGGCGATATATTGTTTGTAATCTAACAAGTAAAGATTGCCTGAAGATCAGAGGACAGAGTCAGCTATGAAGTTAGCCACAGAGGTCAGGCAGTGGTGGCACACAGCTTTAATCCTAGCACTTGGGAGGCAGAGGTAGAAATCTGTGTGGAGTTTAAGGCCACCTGGACAATTGGAGATTAATCCAATCTAAAAGAAAAACAGAGCTAGGCAATGGAGCCACATACCTTTAATGCCAGTACTAGGACAGTTGAAACAGGAAGATATATGACTGGGCAGAGAAAGAAATATAAGGCAGAAGAAGACAGGCCCTTCCCTCAGAGGCATTCAGTCTGAGGATTTGTGGAGACAAGATCAATCCCTTTTAGGCTGAGGAATTGGTGAGGTGAAAAGTGGCTATGGCTTGTTCTTGCTCTCTGATCTTTGAACATATCTGGCTCAATTATTTTTTTAATAATAGCACCAATTAGAATTTGCACAATAAGTTTCTCTTCCCTATTCTTAATAAAGTCCTTGGTATAAATTCATGTTTTGAAGTCTTCTGAATCCAGAATAGATACTTATTTCCATATTCCTTGTTATTGCTTCCCTACACACAGAGCCTTGGTCATATCTGGCTTCCTACCAGTATAAACCCATTTTACTCAGTTCCTGTCATATTTTTTCATACTTCTTTCTCAATCCATTTGGACACAAATACAATTTCCTTCCATATGGACCACATATGCATTGTCTATTTGCCTACTGACATACACATGGGCTGACTAGACTTTTTAGCTATTGTGGAAAGCATTGCAATGAAGAAAAGAGTACAAAGATCTTTTTGACATATGGATTTCATTTCTTTTGGCCATACAACCAATAGAAGGATTGCTGAATAATATGATAGTATTAACTTTTATCTTTATTTTTTGAGAGGCATTCATGCTGCTTTTTATTATAGTTTTATTAATTTGCATTCCTACTAACAATGTAAAATTATTCCTTTTTTTTGTACATCTTTAACAGTTGTACATGTCATCTTTGTAGTAGAAGCTGTTTCAGCAGGTTAGGGGATGAATGCCATGTGAGCATAATTCATTCTTACCAAAAAATTGGTAAATTTGAGCACTATTCATAAACCCATTAACTATTTGCATGCATTGTTTTAAGAACTTTGCCAAAGGTTAACAAGGTTATTTGCTTTACTACTGAGTTATTTGAGTTTCCTGTGTGTTTTGATTACTTGCCCTCTATCAGATGCAGATACTTTCTCATATCACCTAGACTGTGTCCTTACTTTGTTGATTCCTTCCCTTGTTATACAGAAGTATTGAAATTGTTGTGATTCTGGGTTATAAAATGTGATTCCATTTGTCTGTTTTTGCTTTTTTCTCATAGTTTTGAGATTAAGTCCACCCTCCTGCCCAAAAGTGGTTGACAAAATCAATGGCATAGAACCTTTCTCCTACACTTCCCAAATTATTTTATAGCTGTCTTACCATTTCAGATCTTACATTTAAATTTGAAATCCATTGTATTTTGATTTTATAAATGGTATATGATGCTTATATAGGATAAGTATGTTGTTTTATTGTTCTGTCTGAATATATTCAATCTTTGAAACACCATTAAAGTTATTGTCCTTTGTCCATGTATGTTGTTGGTTCTTGTCTTAGTCACTGTTTTATTGCTATGAAGAGACACTTTGACCAAGGCAACTCTTATAAAAGAAAACACTTATTTGGGGTTTTGCTTACACTTTCCATTGTCATCCTGACATGGTGCATCGTGACACATTGAAAAGCATGGTCCTGAAAAATTACATCCTGATCTACAGAGGGAGGTGTAGAGGGAGAGAGAGTGTAGAGAGCTGCGTGCAGCCGCACCTTAAAGATGGCGCTGGCTTCCACCCTCCGCCTTCCCTATGGTGAGTGCTCTCAGTGATAAACAACTTCATAATTGGCTAAGGTTAAGAATCTGGCTTGCTTCCGTGTACCTGGGCCTATCGGTGGTGCCCACGTGGCATACTAGGGTTGGCTGCCCCGAGGCTATTTAGGCCACGAGCAAGTTTCCCTGGGGTCATCAGAAGAAGAAGTCAGAAAATTGTTCAAGGTTCCTGAATAAACCGCAGAAAGAACAGCTGGGTGTTGCATCTTCCTTGCTGGTCAAGGCGGTCGCGACAAGAGAGAGAAGGGAGAAAGAGACTAGGTCTGGCAAGAGGTTTTGAATCCTCAAAGCCCAACTCCCAATGACATTCCCTCCAGTAAGATCACACCTACTCCAACAAGGTCATACCTCCTAACCCTTTTCAAAAAATTCCACTCCATTATAACTAAATATTCAAACACATGAACCTATTAAGGGTTCATTCTTATTCAAACCACTATGGTACTTTTATTGAAAATCAGTTGATCACAAGTTCCTGGATTTCTCGGTTTTTCATTAGGTTCCATGGGCCTATTTCTCTATTTCTTATGTCAGTGCCATATTTTTTTCATTACATTCACAATGGAGCACACATGTGTTTCAATATAAAGCAAATGAACATTTATATACAAATGTTGATAGGAAACATTTTATAGTGTTTGAATATGTGTTTGATAATTAAAATCTGGCTATATTTTCCTTTTATTCATGCCATTCTTAATGCATTATCTTTTTTTTCCTTCTTTATTTTGTATTTATCAAAAAAACAGTAAAAAGAATTAAAATGCAGAAGAGTTAACAATAACTATACAGAGGATAAGAATCATAAGCATGGCTTATCAAGGGTGGAAATACAAATAAGATTGCTACACATATATTTTCTTTGTGTTCAGCTTTCCCTCTGAATTTTTTTTCCATCCCTGTATATCCTTATTCAAGGTCTCTTCCCCTTCCCAACACATCTGGTCATTTTTCTTCTCTGCAACTCCCCATCCCCTCCCTGGGCAGGGAGCAGACAGTCTTATGGTCCCACTGACCCAATAATGCTTAGATCAGTCTCCACTTCTGGCCAAATCCAGTTATGTCCCCCCTCCCTCAAGAGTGAGTCAGGTGTTCCTATAGTTGGACTGGGGTTTGAAGGGTCAGTTCAGGGTGTTTCTGATCCCAAGCTGTTCGGTGGTTGTGGTTTGCCACTTGGGCATGTTTGGCTTTTTTTCTTGTTTGTTTGTTTAGAGACCACTAGTGAGTGAGTACATCCCCTGCTTATCTCTCTGAGTTTGTGATACTTCGCTCAGGAGGATATTCTCCAAATCCATCCGTTTGCCTGTGACTTTTAGGATATCATTTTTTCTTACTGCTGAGTAGTATTCCATTGTGTAGATGTACCACAGTTTGTTAATCCATTCTTCAGTTGAGGGACATCTAGGTTGTTTCCAGGTTCTTGCTATTACAAATAATGCTGCTATGAACATAGTTGAGCTAATACCTTTGGAGTGTGAATGTGCCTCTTTAGGGTAT
>PVIH01023307.1:0-25125 GCA_004025045.1 Sigmodon hispidus
GGTGTTAGAGGGTACACTGTCTGCAGGCTGGGGTGTTAGTGGGCACAGTGTATGCAGACTCAAGGGCCACCATGGAGAAGATATAAAGGAATGGTGATGATGAATTTTCCATGTTGATTTCCACTAATTTCCTCTTATCCTCTGACTCTCCCTGGAGCAGAGAGAGCCGGGAAGGGAGGGGACACAGAGCAAGCATGTGAGTGTGGAAGAGGTCCATATTCCAATTAGGCATGCCAAGCCTTGTATTTTCTGTAGATAACTGCCTATCTTTGAACAGCAGCTCACTGAATTCTGAGAACAGCTCCCATGGAAGGAATCACTGTTACACGTTTAAACACATTTCCAAATAGCCACTGCAGGTCAGATCAATTAAGTAACCGAAGCCTTCTAAAGAGCGGTAGAGCCAAGTCTAGCCTCTGGGTCACTCATCCTGCTTAGTCATTCTTGCAGAATGACCCTTTCTCTGTGTCTTGTCTCTCCTCTATCCTTCCCTCCCGTCTCTCTCCCTTCTTTCACGCTCTTCCTCCCCCTTCCTTGCTTCCCATTCCAGAATAAAAGAAAGAAAGAAACAGAAAAGAGAGGGTGAGCATTCAAATGCACTTTTATTTCTCGTCTCTTCTCGGGACAGGACCAGCTCTGGTAATGCTCACACCTAGCAGGGCGAAGCACAGGGAGAGGCAGACAGCGTCTACTTTCTGACACTGGTGCACGGCCGATGTGTTTCTGACATTGTCAGTGGTGACATAGGCATCAAGAGTGACAAGGGATGAGTGAGGGCTCAGAAGTCATAATGACTTAAACCAGGTTCTGCTCCCCAGATAGAATTAGTCGGTGTCCTTTTGGACTGGTTTTCTCTATTGGTTATTACAAAGGAAGGAAGGTGTCTTGAGATGTTTAACAAGGTATGAGATTTTGGTATCATTTCTTTGAGCATAAACTTAACATTACCAAAAGTAGAGAATAACATGGTGGTGCCATATTGGAAATTCATAGAGTGAGCATATCTTACAGTCTGTAGTACCACAAATGAGACTCAGAGCCAATTATTGGGGGAAGGCTGAAATATCAGAGAGAGGAAGCACCACAGTCAGTTCTCACCCAGCTGTCTTCCAGCTTCCTCAGCCTCACTTCTGGTTGCTTCTGCCAGTCGCTTCTCCATCTGCCTGGTTTCTAGAGCCCTTGTATACGCTACCCTATCCAGGTTAGGATTAAAGACAAGTAGCCTTGAACTTACAGAAACAGAAGAAGTTCTGTCTCTGGAGTTGTGGGATAAAGGGTGTAGGTCACCACTCCTGCTTTCCCTGTGCTGGGATTAAAGGTGTATGTGACTGACTCAGCTGTCTATCTTTGTATTCAAGGTTTAAGAATTTCCTGAGCTGTCTGTCTAGGATTTGACTGTGTGGTCTCTCCCCAATACTCAGGTTTTACTAAATATGTAATGTATATTCACAACAGTCTATGGTTCAGATCTATCTAATGGCTTCCACCTGCTTATGACTGACCTGAGCAGTATGATCCCTTCGTTTTCAGTGGCTGCAGGTGCCCATCAGAACTTTTAGACTGTCCTTTGGTCATGGTATCCTCCAAAGATACCAAGGATGCTTGGGTTAGGAAAAAAAGTTCTGTATTGATATCACTGTATAAATATCCCGTCCCATATCAGAAAGTCTAGAAGCATGTGTAGTCTGTTAATTTTTAAGGGCATTAACAAGCTTTATTTAATGCTATTTGTAGGTGGCTTTGAGGACCTTTGAGGAATCCACTTCTACAGTTCCAGGTAGTAATATTTTGTTGTTCTTTTTACTTGCTAATGTAAAAGCTCTCCAGCCTCTCCTTGCTCCCATACATACATACATACATACCAGTTAAGACCTCTTTGCCCATTCTTACCCTATTTATCGATTTTTCTTTATCTCTTTGTCCTGAGGCCTTGAAAGTTTAGGATTAACTTTGTGGACTACTCATGGTCATTACCTCATTCTTTCTATCTGATTTTTTTCCCCATATGAAGTTTCTTTTTACTACAATTTCTCCACTTAATTCATTGTCTTACTTTCTAGTACGCTATAAATTAACCGTGGTAAGTATTATCTAGAACTTGGCAGGAAGTAGATAAAATGCTCCAACCGCTACTCATCTTTCCACCTCTGACCACAGTGCCTTTCTTCCCTGAAGCCTCGCACTCTGTCACTCTTTCGCTAACTGTCTACTGACCGTGATCTCAGCTGTACTTTCCCTGGGGACCACATGCTCACCACCCTGCTAGGGGCCAGCAGATGGCATGCTATGCTCACCCAGGATGGCTTATCTAACCTTCCAACAGCCCCCCCTTTCCTGACCAGGGCTCTCTCACTGCTCCATGGTTCTTTTGCTCACAAGTTTCTCTTCTGGGAACATTTCTAAGTCAGTTCCCCTGCACCTTGTCCTTTCTATCTAATTTCTCTTGATTTCCTCATTGTATTTTTATATATAATTTTATCCATGTATTGTCTTCTCTTCCACCTTATTGAAATAAATGTGAAGAAAGTTGCCAAATCTTAATAGCATTCTTTACAGCATAGAAAAGATGATCTTAAAATTCATATTGAAGCGTGTAAGATCCCAGATAGCTAAAGCCCTCCTGAGCATAAAGAATAATGCTCGTGGATATTTCTGCTTATACTACAGAATCCTAACAACCAAACAGCATGGTACTTATGCAAAAACAGACATTGCAATAAAACGAAGGAAGCAGCCATAACCTACAGAGCTACTGATACTTGATTTTTGACAAAGAGGTAAAAAAATACACTTTGGATAAAAGTCTCTTCACCAACAATGTGCATATCTACACACAGAAGAACTGAGCTAGATGGCTTAGAATTCATGGAAGACCTTGATGTAAGACTTGAAACTATGAAACAATCAGAGAAAAGAAGGTACAGACATGGGTACTGACTTTTTGAAAAGGACTCCAGTCACACAGATGCCATCAGCTGACAAAAGGGACTTTGTGAAATGAAAGCTCTTCTGTACTACAGAGAATATAGTTTATTGAAGGCATAGATAACTTAGAAAATGGGATGAAATCTTTGCTAGCTACACATGTGACAGAGGGTTAATATCTAAACTGCACACACACACACACACACACACACACACACACACACACACACACACACGAACCCCAGAGCACAGAACAAGAACTCACATAACCTGATCACTAATTGAATGGATAGTTCTCAAAAGATGACCCACAGCTTCCAGTAACACAGTAAATAAATATCCAACCTTAGCAGCCATCAGAGAAACACAAACTGAAGAACTGACATTTCCTCTCACCGCAGTCAAAATGGCAGCATCAGGAAAGCAAGTGACAGCGAGCAGCAGTGGCGATGTGGACAGAGGGGCCCTGTGACCTGCTGGTGGACATGTGGTCTAGGTCAGCCAGCATGGAAACAAGTGCAGTGGTCCTCAAGGCACCAAAAGCTACTCTTTCACATACGCAGCGTTTACACAAAGGACTCCATGGGGACACTATGTGTAACTCTATTTAGAATAGGCAAACGTGGCCCCAGTCTAGGAGTCCTGTGATGGAGGAATGGAAGGTAAAATGTCAGACAATGGCATTTTTTTCTAATGAATAAAGCTACATCAGTTTTTGGGAAACGAATATAAGTAGACATACTAAGTGAATGAAGCCCATCCCACAAAGACAACTACTACATGCTTTCTCTTATGTTTAAGTGCTAGATTTTATATAAATACACCAATTATGTATGTATACATGACATGAAAACAAAAGTAAAACTATCTATGGAACAAAGGAACTAACAGGTGGTAGGGAGAACAGGGTGGGAACCTACACAAAGTATAGTGTGTTTTTGTATGAAAATGTTCTTATGGAACACAAAACCATTGTACCATTAAAAAATGAGTATGCAAAATAGAAAATTAAAGGTTAAAATTTTTTGCTTCCAAATCTCTATAGCCTTGGAATGATCTTAAATGCAAGCTGGATTTGTCCATTAAATATTTAAAAGCAAATTTCTAAGGGGCAGATGCAGGCAAAGCATAAATTATCTAACAGTTAAGGTGAGTGGTGAATGGACGTATCAACCTTGACAGTTGAGCATTCTGAAACTAATTGACTCTGCAGCCACATCACATTTAGTCATTAATATCCCCAACATGCAGTTACTGTTAGGAATTCACAGTTAATGTGGTTGCCTCAGCAGCCAAGCTGGCATTGGAATGATGCAGAGGTTACCACTGCTTTTGTCCAAGCTTTGCGCACATGTTTGGAAAATGTTCTGTATTTTTAAGAATTGTGAAAGATGTAAGAAAGAGGTGTAACAGCTGTCCTCTCAATAGAAACCCTGTAGGTCAGGAGGTCAGAGCTGATGCTTTTCAAGCCCTGAAGTAAAGTAACCACCAACCAAGATCAGTGTATCTAGGGCCAACAAGATGGTTCTGCTGGCAAATGTACCGACAATCTGAGTTGGATTCCCAGGATATACAGGATGAACCAATTGCAAAAGTTGTCCTCAGACCTCCACATGCATGCTGCAACATAAATACACACACACAAATTTATGCAACACCTAAAAGAGACTATATATCCATTAGTGTTGTCCTTTAAAATCAAAGAGAAGCTGGGCACTCACAGTACCTGTGAGGTAGAGGCAGGAGGATCCCAAGTTCAAAACTAACCTCAGATACAAAGAAAATTTGAGGCCACCTTAAACCCTGTCTCAAGAGAAAGTTGGAGAGATGGCTCATGGGTAAGAATGCTTGCTGTGCACTGAGCTCATTCACACACAAAGCTGGGCATGACCACACATATGTCTGCATCTATTAGCACTGTAGGGAAAGAGATGGGGAACACCAACAAGGCTCTGGACTCCAAAGAGAAGAATAACACAGAGCAAGACACCTGTCATCCTGTACTGACCTCTACACATGAGTGCACAATACATGTACCCTCCATGTGTTCATACACAACACTCTCCCTACACACACACACACAGGAAAGATAAAGATCTTCCATAATCTCATCCACTCAGTCATCATGGGTATCATAAAAATAATAAAACAAACACTGAGGATGCCAGGGAGATTATTCTATATATTGTTAGTAGATTGTTGAAATTTGTTCATCTACTATGGACATGAGAATGGAGGTTCCTCAAAAATCTAAACATAGACCTTAAGAGCAACCCAACTATACCATTCCTGAAAATACACCCAAAGGACTCAAATCTGTCCACAGTAGTGGTTCCTGCACACTGAAGTTCACTTCAGAATCCACTATAGGCAAGTCACAGAAGCAAACTAGACACATACCAGTGGGTGGAGAAAGAAAATTGTTACATGCACACAGTGTACTCTTTCACATGAAGAACATAATTATGTCATTTGCAGGAAAATGGATGGATCTGGAGACTATGTGTTAAGTAGAAACAAAATTAACTCAGAAAAAAAAAAGGCAAGTTTTTTTTTTTTCCCATGTGTGGAAACTAGGTTGGTAGGGAGAGAGCGAGAGACAGAGAGAAAACAGAGAGGGTGAAGAAGGGAAGGGAACCATCTAGGAAGAAGGGTGCAATGGGAAGGGGCAATGATCAAGGGCAATGAGGCATGAATAGACTCAAAGCATGTTTTGCACGTACAAAATTGTCATAATGATATTGGAAGTGCAGAGCTCAGTGGCTCTCGAGGATGCAGAGCTTCAAGAGGGAGAAGGCATTGGAGGTGAGCAAGGCCAGGAGTAAGAGGCTCCAACAGAGCTGGAGGAGCAAGCTGAGCTGAGCCAAGCTGAGAGGCTCCATCCAGGTTGAACTAAAGGGCCTCCGAAGCATTCCTGGATTTCTGATTTGTCATCTTTTTCTACCTGGTTTTGGTTTTCTTTATATATCTTTAGCACTGACTTTACTGAGATGTCAAGAATATGGTTTCTGAAGTAAATCCTGAAAACCACTACAGTCTTCTCAGATAATGATTGGGTTTTCAAGGTCCAAACTGGTAGCTTTTCCATTTAAGCCCTTGACGGCTATAAAATAGTAACACGTGTTTCAAACCTGTTTTTAATTGTTGAATTAATATGACTGTAGCCAGATGATACATATTTTAAATAATGCCCGTAGCTCTAGCACTTAAGGGAACTGTATGTGGAATGTACACATCCAGCAGGTATTGGTACTAGCCAGGCATAGTAAAAACAACAGAAACATAAAATTCCTATTATTGTGAAGCTTTCTTTTTAAATATTAGGCCAGCCTGGTCCACAGTGTGAGTTTTAGGACAGTCAGGGCTACATAGAGAAATCCTGTATCAAAAAACCAAACACCAAACCAAATACCACCACCAACAAAAACCAAACAAACAAACACAAAGAGCTATTTAAAAAAAATTATCTTCTAAGTTTGAGTAGCAAGCATTTACTCAGAGTGGCCACAGTCCCAAAGCAGCTACTGTAAGAACTCTGGAAACTGATCCTTTGCACCTTACTACTTGGGTGATTGGAAATTTGTTCCTGTGGTTTTAGTGCCATTCAGTATATGAGAACCCTAAAATATTCAGGGGGAATTTGAGTCATAAGACTTGGTAAACTATTACCACCATGTCTTCAGAAGATGGTTGCACTTGCTCGGATATGTTTTTGTGAGAAGTGTGGTTAAAGCATCTACATTAGAACACAAGACTGGAATAAGGCTGGGTTTACCAGACCATGTGACCCAATTTGTACTGTTTATCAATTTTTCTCTAATAAACATTAAGAAAATAGGTGTCATAATGAAACTCATTACTTTATACAACGAATCTTCATCCATAAAAAGATGTGGAAGGAGGGGGGGATTGTTTGCAAAGTGGGATTTGCAGGAAGGGGGAGGGGAGCAGGAAGGTAAGGGAGCAGATGGGATCATAAGATCAAACGTTACAGGGAAGCATTCTTCTGTGAAAGAAAGGACATGGTCTCTGCTTGGTTTATAGACCTCTGGGATCTGGGTGAATAGAGCAGCAGAGTATATGTCAGCCATTCCCCACATTCCCAGCAGATCTTCTCTGCCATGCATCTAGCTATCTATCCATCCCAGCACCCATTCTCTAT
The DNA here is from genome assembly GCA_004025045.1 of Sigmodon hispidus. NCBI lineage: Eukaryota > Metazoa > Chordata > Mammalia > Rodentia > Cricetidae > Sigmodon > Sigmodon hispidus. The sequence continues at coordinate 7,088 of PVIH01023307.1, forward strand.
CCATCTATCCTCTCCACCTTACTCATTTCAAAACCACATATAGTTTACCAAGTTCCTAGAAAGCTCTACAAGGTTTTTGCTTCAAGAAGAAAACTTGTCTCCTAAAATAACAAGAACAATATTAATTGTGATTTACAACCAATACCAATAAGTAGGAATGGCTTCTCCCTTTTTTGGTCACTGCCTAGCTTTAAAATTGTATTGTCTGGTTTTGCTTCCTGAGCTTCCAACCTGGAAGAGAAGCCAGTGCTTTCAACCCTAGCAGCCTGCAGCTTCTTTTTTTCTGTCCATCAAGCCAGACCTTGACATAAATCAGACTGAAACACATGCATCTCTTTGCACCTTTTAGTGTTCTGTTCTGTAAAGGCAGCTGAACATAAAATTTTGTGGTCTTATCTTTCTCAGCTGTGATACTGGGGTGAGGGACTCACCTGAACTAGATATGCCAGACCAAAGTGACTCACTTGGGATTCCTTGCCCTCTCTGGGGAATGGATGGGGGGTTGGGGTGGGAAGAGGCCTGGGGGGAGGGGAGGGAGGAGAAGCAGCAGTGGGGATGGGAAAAATTTAAAATAAAAGACATCTTGTGTTTCTTGCTTTTGTCAAATCAGACCTGGATGACTCCCTGGCCTGTTTCTTGCTCTGGGCTCCTGCTTCAGCTCTCTGGAAATTCCTGCACGTCTGCTTATCTACACACCTCTGTCTCTTGATTATTTGTGACCTTTCTCCTTATCCATAGAAAGGTGCTTGGGGTAGATGTGGTGGGCACTTTGACTTCCAGGAATAAATGACTGAAAAGATCTTATCACCATCTCCTCAGCAAGCCCTCCCCTGACCTCTAATCTCCAGCAAAGAGGTCTCTCTGTCTCTCCTTGGCTTACATGTTACCCTCACTTCTGCTTCTCATAGATAATATTTTATTTTCTGACTGGCATCTCGCATAAAATATAGCAAGCTACTTGAGAACTCCGTAGAACCAGTGGTCAAGCGACATAGCTCTGTAGAGTGTGGTATAATTTCTTGTCCTTGCCAATATTTGCTTATTGATAAAATATAATTTATCTTAATTAAATGTAAGCAGAAATGGAGTTTTGAAGCTAAGTTTTAAAAGACATGATTATATAGAATTTATATTATGTGTGTGCAGGTGTGTGTTCTTGTTCTGGGAGGCCAGAAGAGGCTGACGTGTGTTCTTTTCTAACAGTTTCTGCCTATTCCCTTTAGATATGGCTCTCATATCTAGAGCCAGACAACCCTAGTGACCATCCATCCCCACTCACTACCCCCTGATGCTCTTGACACAGGATACAGCCCTGTGGCAGTGACTGAGTCTTTAGGTAAATGCTGAGAATTCAAACTCAGATTCCCATGTTTGCCTAGAACTGGAGTCACAGACAGTTGTGAGCTGCCATGTGGATGATGGGCTCAACCCAGGCCAGTAGGTTTCATCCTGAGCCAGTTTTCTAGACCCACTATATGGGCGGTTTTATAAACTATAGGATCAGTTTGGGGAGGCCCTGTGCTCAGAACACCTGGTCATACACAGCTGTGAGCAGGGTGGTATATTTGAGAACTATTTTGACAAGCACTATTGTTTCTCTGTCTTGTGTTTTAGAAAAGCAGCTGAGTATTCCTTTTTCACCCGGAGCTGGAAAACCTCGAAAAGTGGCAGCTCACATTACGGGGATCAATCGGAGAAGCAGCTCAGCCTTAATTCCAAGTAAGACCATGAGGCTGGGGCTGGGGCTGGCAGCAGGGTGGGGCGTGAGACCCTGGAATTGTTCCAAATAGTTTATTTTTAACTTATGATTATGAGTGCTCAATAATGATCAAGCATCTGATGACTGTTTTGAGAAACAAAATGGTACACAGGAGCTTGATAACCCCCTGCTGTAGCTGGACTTAGGAAAAGTGTTCAAGAGAAGACATTGTTCCCAGATGCCCTTTGACCCCTTCCCTGACACTACTGCTGCTGCTTCCTGGATCTCCTCCCTCTTCCCCAATAGTCTTTTCTTTTTCTCCTTTCAGTGAAGCAGTAGTAACAGAACCTAGGGTGGCTTTCAACTCCGGAGTCTTCTGTCTCAGGCTCCCAAGGGCTGGGATGGCAGATACCACCATACCCAGGCCTCTCTCTCTCTCTCTTTATTTGTATCAACTCAACTCTTCCTCCTCCTCAAAAGTTTAAATCCACAGCATTTTTTTTCACCACTGGTGCTAGAGCCTTCCACTACAGGGAAACTTTTGTACCACAGGGAACTGCCAATTTTTGGTGGGTGTGGCATAGTTGGCAGATGAGGTCCTGAACAGTGAGGCCCTCACAGCAGGTCAAAATAATATAGGAGCTCCCAATTTTGATGTCTGCCTTTGTAACCCATGTCAGTTTGTAAGGGGTTGGTGCTGGACTGACATTGTGTGTAAACTCAATGAAGGTATTGACTGTGCCGGGAGGTGAGGGGTTGCCTCACTTGATTCTAACTTCCTCCCCATAACTCTTACACTCATTTCCATGTAGTCTCCAAGGGTGGAAAGACCTTGGGCCAGAAGATAGAATCCTGGGAGTCATCAAGGAAAGGACATTCGTTTCTCAGCTATGTGCTTTTGAGAAATGGAGAGCTGGTTATCCAGGAAGAGGGCCTTTATTACGTCTATTCCCAGACATACTTCCGGTTTCAAGAGCCTGAAGACATTTCCAAGATGGTCTCAAAGGATAGAAGGAAAAACAAGCAAATGGTGCAGTACATCTACAAATACACCAGCTATCCAGACCCCATAATACTGATGAAAAGTGCCAGAAACAGTTGTTGGTCCAGAGATGCAGAATATGGACTGTATTCCATCTATCAAGGGGGATTGTTTGAGCTTAAAGAAAATGATAGAATTTTTGTTTCTGTGACAAATGAGCATTTGATGGACCTGGATCAAGAAGCCAGTTTTTTTGGAGCCTTTTTAATTAGCTAAATGATCTGCAAAGATAAGATACAGCTCTGAAATGCCATGTCATCTAGGTTGACATCTGTGGTTTGTGCTGTCATTAGATAACATGTAAGTCTAATTTCCATGCCTCTGTTGACTGTAAAGGGTAAGGAAGCTACTTCTGCAGTGCTATCAATGACCAGACTCATAGCCTGAGAGACATAGAACCTCTATGCTCTACCCAACCCTACCCCAAAAAGAAACAGTCTAGACAGGAAGTCATTGAAGAGAACTCTTATAAACGTCAATAAGGATGCTGAAGTGCAGCTCACTACAACTGTTGGGATGTGGGTAGGGAAGGACAAAGTTTTCTTTAAGTGCCTGGCCACTGGGAGTTTGTTTATGCTCCAGTGAACATATGAACAACACAAATTAGACTGGGGGAGGTTACGAAAGTGGGGACAGGCATGAGAAATGAGTGTGATTGGGATTATGTGAAATTTCCAAATAATCAATAAAAATATTATTTTGGGGAAATCACAGAATCTCTCACTTAAAGCATTAGGAGATTTTGTGGTATGTGTGTGTGTGTGTGTGTGTGTGTGTGTGTGTGTGTGTGAGAGAGAGAGAGAGAGAGAGAGAGAGAGAGAGAGAGAGAGAGACTGTTTTTATGGTAACTTATCATGTGGTTCTCAAGTGTGAACTCTGGATAACAACATCGTGTTCTATCATCATATAAAATAGATGTATTTATGGTCTCAAAACTTATAAGTCACAGTTTAGACACTTCTGAAATTTAATGTATGGCTCAAGAAAATGTCTTTACCCAATGTGGTCCAGAGAATCCAATAGTTTGGACACCCCTGATTCTAGTGTTTGGGAAGTTTCCAGAAGAATGACCATGGATACATTCTTTTAAGGTTGTTTCCTTTTTTGTGAGATTATAATATCATTTCCTCCTTCCAAATCCTCCCAGATACCTTTCCTTATTCTTTTTCAAATTCATGGCCTCTTTTTTCATTAATTCCTGTTACTATACACACACACACACACACACACACTCATACACACACACACACACACATTCACGCACGCATGCATGCACAGTACAGTTCTTTCAATCTGTTTAACATTACTTGTTCAGGGCTGACCTCGAGCTGAACAAGGACAGTGACAGACATGCCAACAAGATGGGGAAAGTGTGGGAAGCCTCAACTCCACACTGAGCTACAAACAACTAAGGAATGCAGAGATCAAGAGAAATAGACTCCTGCATGGAAGAGCTCAACAATGGGATCCACTCTTGAGAAACACATCAGAGGGTCAATCAGTGTTCAGAAGTCACAGCTTTATGTAACCTTGCTACCTTGAAGATTAACAAAGCACACACCGGGGTGTTTCTTGTGATGGCATTTCTGGAGAGCATTAGGCCTTGAGAGGTTTGTCTACTACACAGACTCAAAATTTGAATAGCCTGTGGGAGGTACTGAGACTGTGGAAGATGGGCCTCGTCAGTGCAAGCTGGCCATTAGGTGAATGTCCTTGAAGATGTAGCTTGCCCAAAGAACTTAAGACAACTCTAGTCAATGAATGAAGGTAGTCCAAGAAAGAGGCCAGTTGAGTCATTGATGCAGGGCTTCCCAAGCCTGCCGGAGCTCAGATTCTGCCTCCACATGTCCTGTGTGGCAGATGGAGAGTTGGAGGAGGTTTGTCCTTCTGTCTCAGTCTTACTTTGGTGCCTTTCTCCGTGAAGCTACCAGTCTTCCTTTGCTTGTTTGTTTGTTTGGAGACAGGGTATCATGTATCCCAAGCAGGCCTCAAAGCCAACATGTAACCAAGGGTAATCTTTAACCTTGCGGTCTCTTGCTCCTAGGATATGTTGAGATTATAGACTCTTGTCTCCCTGCCCAGTCTATGCAGAACAGGACTTCTTGTCCACCTGACAACTAAAGGGAACAGGTAAAAGCACCCTCTCCTGGCTTCTGCAGGCCGTGCATGCCTGTGGTGCCCAGACAGACGATCAGATAAAACCCATACACATAAAATAAATATGTCTTATTTGAATTTGAAGTGATGGATAGTTGTCACTTCTGACAGCTTCTTTTTTTCACTACTCCAGTCCAGCCCTCACAAACTAGCAAATGGATTTCACACCTACCTTTTTAAAGCCCGCCTCCTCTCACTGAAATATAAGTGTCAGATTAGCAAAGCACAGTGTTGCCTACATCTATACCCCTAGTACTTAGCAAAGTACTTGTAGGTAATGCATGTGTGCCTTAAATATATTAGTGTTATTTGATAAATTAACAATAGAATTGCTAAGTAGCCATATAGGTAAAGTTAATGAGAAATAATAATGGAAACATTTTGAAAACTCAAGGTGAAAGGTAAAGGCACTTGCCCAAAAATCCTGATAACTTGAGTTTGGTCCCTGCAACTTCCACAGTGGAAGGAGGGATCCCACTCATGCAAGGTGTCCCACTGACCTTGCACTGTGCACCCCTCCCCACAGCCCATGGGTGACAGCAGAAGGAAGGGAATAAAGGGAAGAAAAGAAAATAGGAAAGGAGAATATAATAAAATACACTTTCTCTCAAATGCCATGCAAGACTTAACTATGTGCACACACGTGTGAATGGTATAAAAGCAGAAAAAGGAGCATTTGGTGAGGAGAAAGGGGACCGGTGAGGGGAGGGGACAGACCAGGAAAGTGGAGGTCACTGTACAGTGATATGTATGAAGGTGTCATAACAAATCCATTACTATGCACATTAACTAGAAACATTAATGAATGATGTTAATAATATAATATAACAATATAGCAGGACATACAAAAGTGGGTTAGAATAATAAAAGCATTGCACATTGCATGTTGAGTGACTAGATCATAATATCTTACTCCATATTTCTTTCTGTCTACAAACCAAATGACAATGAACTTCTTCATCATTGGTTCTTATGTTTTAAGTCCTAAATTGGGATTATTGAGACAATTTAACTTTGGGAGGAGGCAGGGCTGAAAACTAAACCCAGGATCTCCCTCCCAATAGAAATGTGCCCTAACACCGAGTGACACTCCAGCCTTAATGTTTTATGTGGCATAAACAACTGCACACTATTTTAACTCCTGGTCCCCAGATCTGCACCAAAGGGAAAACTCACAGCATTCTCTCTGGTTTGACAGGCTGGCAAGTAAAATGGTCTCTGGTTTCTAATTTTTGTGTTAACACAGACATTCTTTGTTTGTTATTTCCATATGTTCCACAAACTCCGGTCCCCAGGGTCACTCTAAAAGAGTCTCCTGGGAAGTATTTTATAAGCTCATGCCTGGATTCAACCACAAACCAACAGGAATCTTGGAGTGGTGCCCAGGGATCTTTTCATATGTGCATTTTAATTTCCTCAAGTAATTAGCAGGCAGCCTGCAGGACACATATTTACCAAGTTGTCAAATGCTGTAATGTAGAAATTAAATATTTAAAAATTCAACATAGCCAGGCACTCATGATTAGATGTTCAAAGATTTAATTCATGCACAACATTAAACTCCATGACTTGTTTAAAGAAGCGTGCCTACATATTCTTTCCTCTGTTAAAACCCAAAGCCTAGGAGGCAGGAAGCAACAGTGGAGAAAATATTCCAGGTTGATGACTTTCTGGACAATTGTGAGTTCTTTTTAAAAGTCATGAATACTTATTTGTTTGAAAAGGAAATAAATTCAGAAAGAGGGGCAGGAACTGTCCGTTCCTTGTTGAGTTCCAGCCCAGCCAATCTGCTGACTTGAAGAAGAAAGACAAAACTGCATTTCTAGCTTAATCAAGCTACGGAAGCCAGCCAAGCACATTTTAAGTGACAATGATTCCAGAGGAAGGGTAAGTTCTGCAGTGTTGGAGAAATGTTTAGACAAAAGTTTTTCTCCACTCTTAAGACCAAAAGGGGCCACCTTATTGTTGCATACCATGAGTGCCACCAGGTGGCGAGGTTTCCTTAATTTCCTCAAGGTATCTATTCCTTTGAAGATGTGAGTATAAACGTCTTCAAATGCTCAGGGTTAGGTGGTTTACCTTTGGACCATAGGCGATTGGATTTACAGACAAGAAATATGCTTGTTGTGTACCCTGATGGAGCTCCACGCTGAGGCTGGGTCTGAGGCGGGGGCAGACGACAAGGCGGAGCTTTCTAGGGTAAGACTGCAGCCTCCAGACGTTTTGGTTTGGTTTTGTTTTGGTTTTTTGAGGTAGAATTTCTCTGAATAGCCTTGGAACTTTCTCAGTAGATGGCCTGCCTGGAATAGACATGCGCCACCACATCTTGTTCTAATTACTGTTAGGAATTCTATGTTATTCTGATCTTTCTTTTAAAAGTCTCTAGAAAGTCATACTGGTGTCAACACTGAAAATGATCTACTTATAATAGATATGGAGGCAGAAAGGAATTCTGATTCTTTTCATTTTGTGAAAAATAAATCAATGCACAAACACCCAAGATCACAAAATATAACCTCTAGATTTTGCATAATGATATTTTGAAGAGGATTTCACCACAGCCTTCCTGCAAGAGTAAGTTTACGTTCTGTATTAAGAATTTGAGGTGTTTACTTGTTTGCCTGTTTGTTTATAAGTGAAGTGGAATTTGAGTCAACTTTTCTAAGTCCCATTTGCTCCCAAGAGCTCTGGGAATGAAGAGTGCTGCCAACTCAGTTTGTGCTCCGCCCTCTTTACTGTAGACTATCACTGCCTACTTTATTTCTTTGAGACAGGGTCTCTCTTTAAAGCTGGCATTACTGGTAGTCAGCAGAGCCTCAGATTTCCCAACACTACTTCCTGCACTACTTGGGGAATACGCATCTGTGGCTGTTCCAGCTTTGCATGTGGATGCTGGAGATGTGATCCCAAGGTTCTCAGGCTGCCATCACAAGTGCTCCTACCCACTGGCCATCTCCCAGTCAGGTCACTGCTACATTTTTTTGGACAAATCAACTCAGTTCTGTAGTTTTCTTTCAAGTATTATCTTAACTGTTTACTGCACTATACATTTGGGCATATAACACTTTCATTATCATTGTCAGAAATTTTGTATCACCAGCTTTATTATTTGTTCTTGAAATGGAAGTTTAAATAGATATTTTCAGTTGGGAGACATGGAAATCTCAAAGAATTTTTTCTTTTTTCTTTTTCTTTTTTTTCTTTTTTTTTTTGACTTCCAAGATAATAGTAATGAAGCCAGAAAAGTATATTGACTTATGATGTTGATTATTTCAAACATATCAATGCCTTTTTATGGACTAGAAAATGTTAAAATTTATAAATTCTGAAACACACACACACACACACACACACACTATACTCACAGTGTTTCTGTGAATTTCATCTTAGTAAAAACAAGAGTTCAGGCATCCACTATACTTTCTTCTTCCTCTCTCTCTTCAGCCATGTCGAGCTGCCCCAAAAGTATATTTTTTTTTCCCTGACAAGACTGATGCTTCCAATTTCTATTGGCTTATACTTTCCTCTTACATTCTTTTTTATTATTTGTCAGTTGTTCTGAATTATATAGCACTGAGATATGCTTTCTCATCAATCTAAAGGTCTCTGTATTTGATCAGTGAATCTAACTCATTTTCACTTATTGTAAAAACTATAAAACAGGAGCTCATTTAAGTATCTTTGCTTCTTGCTTGGTTTTCACTGTGTGCTATGTCCTCATTCTCCAATCTTCTGTAGGATAATCTTAATGCATTAAGGTAATGTCTTAGTTAATTTCCTGGTGCTGTAATAAAATGCCATCACAACCACAATTTAGGGGAGGAAGAGTTTGGCTTACAGTCCCAGGATGCAGCCCATATCGCAGGGAAGTCACAGAGGCAGATTTGGAGGACTAGTCACATGACATCCACAACTACCAAGTTCTCATTCACTTTATTTTTATACAATCCAGGATCCTGAGCACAGGGAATGTTGCCACCTATATGGTCAGGTCTTCTCACACAAATGAATATAATTAAAATAGTCCCTCCCAGACATTCTCAGAGGCCCTTCTCTAAGGTGATTCTAGATTATTTCAAGTTGATAATTAAAATGATCATAGGTGACTTTATAATTTAAGGTTTGTTTTTAATATTAGATAATTCTATCTTACAAGACCAATAGTTACATTCATTTCTCCATCTAAATTTAAATGTTGTTAACCTTTCTATCTTGGACTCTTATCTACCTACCCCAAACAATGGGAAAGTTAAGCAAATTTCTTCTTTCTCACTGCAGCATCTCCATATTGCTATTGAAATAATTAGTTTCTGATGGTTTTAGTGCTACTTCTGTTGTCATTGGGGCATTGCTTACATAGGTTTTAATGCCTGAGTTATTCCTGCAAGTCAGAGCAATGGATTTATCCATTGTCCTGATTTTATTCTATAACTATGGGTTAGCACTGCAGATTTCTGTCACTGAATTCAGCAGGAAAGAAACAACCCATGTGACAGATCTTTTGAAACCACCTCTCATCTGTGACCCCCTGAGCAACTTCCAACAGGATAAGAACACCTCTTACCTTCTTATTAATCTCTGAACATGTCTCATATCACCAATCTCTTTACTACCCTGAGGCAGGGCTGTACTGGGATGGGACCAGATTAGGAAGCAGTGTCAGGTTGGTGTTAGCTTCTGTATTGTTTGAAATTGTGAATCTAGTCTACGTTCTTCACAGGCATCATAGTAGACTCAAGAGAGACTACATGTGAAAGTTCTCAAAAAACATTACATAAATGTCTGTGATGCATAACTGAGAGGTACTTCTTTTCCTCTTAAATTGTAAATGGGTAAGAAATTTAGACAGAAGAAAACATTAACTATCTCATTATAGCAGTTTTAAACTATTTTCAGCTGGCACACTTTAAAGTGAGAGTCATGTTCATGACTAAAATATTAGAAAGAGCATCTTCATGTCCTTCCCTATTTAAAATTGTAATTTGATTTAAAAAAAAAACAAAATTGACTAAAGAATACAATGCCTAAAGGGCTGGGGTGAGTGCATTTTCCTCTTCTATGTTTCATTGATAAGAAACTTCTAAGAGAAAATTACTGGTACTTGAACATGAACACAGAACACAGGCTTGATTAGGAAGATGATAACTAAGACCTTCCTCTCCTTATTATGCTCTCTCTCTCTCTTTGAACAAGTTGTCTTTACAACTAGGAAGAGGCTTCAAAAGAGATAGAACATTTATGCTGTTTCAGCCACTGTTCTTGTTGCTATGGCAGGACACCGACAAAAGCAAAAGGAAGGGCTTTACTTTGGCTGCAAGTCTGAGAACAGAATCCATCATGGAGAGAAAGTCATGGAGGTTCCTGGTTCACCAGTTGTCACATTCTTCCCAGGGGCAGCAAGAGGAGAGTGACAAATGCTCCTATCCAACTCCCTTTCTTTTTGCTATTCAGTCTGGGATTTTGGCCTATGGCATTGTGCCACCCCCACCTAGAGTGGATCATCCTACCTCAATTAACTTAATCAAGAAAAATCTCTCAGCTGTGCTTAGCGATTTGTTTCCATATTATTTTTTAATTCTGTCAAATTGCCAAGATTGATCATAACAGTAATAATAAAAAATTCTATTTAACTTTAAACATATACATGCATACATATATGTATATATCACAATTCTTTATTAATTCTTTGGGAATTTTACATGATGCACCCCAATCCTGCTCAACTCCCAGTCCCTCCATATTCACCCCTCCCACCCTGCAGCATCCTCCCCCAAGAAAAACCCCTCAAATTAATTAAAAACAAGACAAAACAGTTTTTTTAAAAAACCTACCTGGATCCTTTCTCATCTCTCCAACACCTCTTCATTTGTCCTGGGGCACTGGGAGCCAAGGTGTATCTCACATATACCCTTTTGTTTAATTAGCCCCACTTACACATGATTATTGCAATGATCAGTAGTTTGGTTAAAGGCCTCTGGCACACCATCATCACTGGACCCTCACTGAAACTCCTCTCAGATATTCTGCTGTTGCCCTGAGTCATGGTGATCTTGTGGCTATTGTTCCTCAAGATCAGTCTCTTCATACCCAAGGCCCAAGGTATGGGTCTGGGTGGTAGCTGATCTGGTCAGTCTGCCACTGGGACAGCCAAGGGGCAGAATCAGTTCTCCTAGGCCCATGCCATCAAAGCCAGTTTTCCCACCTTGTGGTAAGGGGCAGGGCCAGCTCTCTTGTCCATTGAGGGGCAGGGCCAGTTATTCCATAACTAGTGCAAGGCAGAGCCAGCTCAGTATAGACCTCAGATTTCAATATGAATGGTTCCTCTGAAACGCACCCCCCCCCATGGTAACACAGACCATGGACATCAAACAGACCCCAGCTGCAGCAGAAACATTGACCTAGACATGGCACTTGGCAGCAGCTCAGGCCTGAATGTTACTATGGCTCTGTGGCAGCACAGGCTGCCCAGATCAGTATGGACCTGGTGGCAGCATGGCCCTTGAATACCAACATAGTCTCAGGAGGCTGACCAAGACCCTGGGCATTCATACAGACCTTGTTGGTAACAGGAACCACATAAAAAATAGGATTATTTATGTGCCCTATCACATGCTCTTAAAGTACTAAACCAAATAAGTATAAAAATACATTATATACTGTAATTTTCTATAAATTACTACTAAATAGCAGTGTTTGTTGGGAAATTATGAAAGATGGCTTTCTACATTCTTCACACTTAATGAGATAATAAATACACTACTTTTTGTAATAATATGATAGAAAATCACAATAATTTTCTATATAATAATGTTATAGATAGTATAAATATAATAATAGATATGTATTATAGATAACATAGATATAATCATTTAGAGGTGTCAAAGCTACATTCTAACAAAAAACAATTAGCTGACCTTCTTTAATAAAGGGACATTTTTATTCAGAAATAGAATCTCTTTATGTGGCCCTGGCTGGACATGAACTCACAGTAATCTACTCACCCGCTTCTGACGTTAAAAGCTGGAATTAAATGTGTGTGCCACCATCTCCTGCCTAAGCCTGTTTTTTGAAGAATTCTAGATGTTCCTTACCTTACCCCATTCTCTATGGGATTAAAAAAGTCATCAACATTATCATTTTTACTACTATTATTACTGATAAGCTTGAGTCAATTCTCTGCTTTCACTGTGGTTTCCAGAGCTGGACTCAAGTTGTCAGGAATGCATAGCAAGGACCTTTGCTCACTGAACCCCATCATTGAAGACTTTTTTTTTTAACATACTGATCTTTAAAATCTTTTCTGTTTGTAAAACTGAGACAGGAAGGATAAGCTATTTTACCCCTAGAAGAGGTTCTGGAGTTTTACTTAAATCAAACTAAATCAATTTGGTGGGGAGTGGGCACTGAAATCAAATCTCATGGAACCCAGTCTGGGCTCCAGCTCCTAATCCTTCTGTTATGAATTCCTGAGGGTCTGGGCTGTAAAGATGCACTATCATGCCTGATATTTTTAATAATCCTTGGCTCAAGTTTTAAACTGATTGATTCAACAGTCTGTAGCTAATTTATGCTAGTTGTATAAACCATCTGTCTTACCCATTAATCGTGCCTGATATCTTAAAGTTAGTCTGGAGCCAAAGCGTCTTCTGTAAGATTCCATAGTTAGCCCCCTGGGCACACTGTATGTGGAGGGTGATAGGTGTTGGTTTGGTGCATGAGAAGAGACACACACTCGCACTACCAAGGCCACACGAGGGTTTATTTAAGAGAGTTCCCAGGTGGGTACAGAAGCAGAGAAGGAGGACAGGAGGAGAGAGCAACCAAAACATGGTGTCTTTTTTTAAGAGAAGGGGTGTGGACAAGTTTACGCAGCCATGTCTAGGGTATAAGGTGCATCCCTATGGAGCCATGTTGGCTCAACCACATGGAGTGACAGGAATACTTACAATAGATACTAGAGTTGTTAGGGTCAAGCACTCTCCTCTCCCACCCCACCCTAACAAGCTAGACCCACTTCCCCCTCCTTTATAGCCATGGAAGAGAGCACTGAGGAAAGCAGATTTATTCAGTGTGAAGAGGGACAGATGTCCATCTTTGAGGCCCAGAAAGAGGTTTAATTTAGAGAACAAAAATAATGCACAACTAAGCAAACCTGGTCAAGCTGAAGTTCTGACCACCATGGCTGTCTAAATTCCAGTCGCCTGTAATGACAGTCAGAAAATATTCCCCAAAAACAAGCTTCTCCTCTGACAAATGCCAAGCTCCGAATTCTTCCTTTTCATAGAATGGGTTTCTTGGGAAATCCCACTGCCTTGGGGTTCATTGTCTCTATCATCAGACTGCCAAAGGGTAAGAGCCAGTGTCATTCTAGAATGTCTTCATTTCTGCCAAGACTTAAAAGCTCAAAAGTACAGCCATCACACTGTTTCTCTTTAACCTGCCGAGACAGGTGGTGGGCCCGAGTACAGTTGGTCCACAGCAGTTTAGGAGTAAGTGTTCAGTTGGTGTTATTCCAGCATACCCAGCAGAAAGTCTAATTCAATTGGCACTGCTAGCACAGAAAGCCCAAGGTACAGCAACTAGTTTAATTACGTTGGGGCTCCATGCCAGGGTCTTTTCACTTTCCCATGCACTGCACCTTCTTTGTTGGCTTTGATGGCAGGATATGACAGCTGCTTCCAGCCCTTCTCTACACAAAAAGGCTTCTGAATAGCTTTTTGTGAAGAAGAAAAACTTCCCAAACAGTTGTAATTCAGAATTATAGATAATTACATCCCTAACCTTTCATTGACAAGAAGAGTATCATAGAAATGGTCTTAGATGAATCAAGATGACCCCTCTTTGGGCAGAGGAAGGAACGAAGCATTTCCAAAGTGCTGTCCCAGCAGCATTCCCAATGCTGTGACAAGCATATTGGTGAAAAGCAACTTAGAAAGGGTTTGTTTTAGCTCCCAATTCCAGGTTACAGCTCACCATAGCAGGACCGCCAAGGAGGAAGAAACACAGGACAGTTGGCCACATCTCGTCCAAATTCAAGAACAGAAAGAGTGAATGCATAGCTGCTTGGACATCAACTAGTGTTCTCTACTCACACACCCCAGAGCCCACACCAAGGAATGATACTGTTTACTCTCAGGCTGGGTCTTACACCTCAGTTTGAGTGATCCAGACAGTCCCACAGACACACCCACAAGCCAACATGGTCTAGGCTCTCTCACTGAGACTCTTCCCAGAAGTTTCTAGGTCACATCAAGTTGATGATGAAAACTGGTCATCACAAGTGTGTGCTGTCTCAATAAAGACCAGACTCAGGGCTCTGGCTGCAGGAAATATAAGTGGATGGAGCTCCTGCAGGGCAGTGCTCTACAAGATAAAGGGCAGCCAAAGAGGAAGCGGTTCCCAAAGTCCAAAGGTACTTCCGGTCATCTGATTTGTAGAGGGGAATGAACTTCAGAACAGCAGTCCCTTTTCTCCTGAATTGCCATGGCAGCTTCAAGCCCTGATGCATTTTCAAGGAAAGGTTAAATAGAACAATGATGACCCTTAAAAGAGACAGGAAACTCTACCTGGAAGACGCGGTGCTTCTGTATTATATTTGTAACTCAAAACAATTTTGGAGAAAATATAATTAATTAAAGCAACTCAATGTGCTCAGCTTCAATTCACAGAAGCTCCATCTCTGCTGGTAGGACAATTCATCATTAGTCACAGGAGATCCAGGGAGAGAATTGCTCCCTGGATGGTTGACTCAGCTCCTCCATCTCTTGCCCCCTACCTTCCTCAGTTACCACAACCACTTAAGATGATGCCCCAACGGGGTGTGCCACCAACCCATTAGAGTGGGACAGCCTTCCCAACAGGCTCCTCGCTGCACTTCAGGTCTTGTTTCTCCGGACAGAGCTGAGTCAAGCATCCATTATTGAGTGGGTTTTTGCTCAAATAGTAAGTTAGTGAACAGCTCCTATGGGAGAGTACTGACTGAGGCTTGTCATGGTGACTGCTGTGGCCATATGTGGACTGCATGTTTCCTCTTATCTCTAAAAACTCAGGTCATTGAGATCAGATGTTACATTCTAATATTCTAGCACTTTAAAACTGTGTTCATACAAGTATATATTGTTTGTTCAGTGAGCATCCTTTCCTCAGTTTCCCTTTCCCTTAGTCCCCATTGTTTCCTTACACACACACACACACACACACACACACACACACACACACACAGGGTGGGGCAGTATCCTCAGTACTTCTCTTATTTACCCTTCAATTGCCTTCTAAAAGCAGGCCAACAGGTCTTCTGATTTTATTATCATTGGAAGCAGCCAGTCCTCTATCAATTGTGTAATTAGATATTTTCTACCTATTTCTCTAGAGCAAACTGAAGAAGCCTGGTCTCCAAGGTGGGGGTACCTACAGAAGTCCAGACACTCCTCTTTCTCAGAAGGTTCGTGCCACCCACACAGTGCTCCTGGAAGTGCAGGGGCCAGTGCAGTTAGAACAGACACTCACAAGACTTACTAGCACCTCTTTCCAATGTCACCTTGTAACCTCTGTGGTGATCTCTGTGGTGGTGAAACATTGACCAGTGTGTATGGAGTAGTCACGAAACAAAGTAATGTTTTGTTCCCTTTTCCTTTGAAGACCCAGTTAAATGTTTATCAGCACAACATGGCTTCAGTAATTACTAAGACCTTGCATCCTTGTTCTGTTGCTTAACTGCTTAAGAGGCAATATCTGCACAGCATCAGGGCATAGTCCAACTATGTCTGAGGCTTGAAATGAATTGTTAGTCTGAAAAGCCCAATCCATGAATCCATCTTTCTGTGAAGTAACCCAATTTATGTTTCAAATGCTATAGTTTTTGGCTTATCTAAGTTTCTTTTAGAGGTAAAATATTTATCTCAGATTATAGAGGTGAAATCAATGAGAGAAACAGACTTTGCCTTTATACTAGCTGAAACTACAAGTGTATTTCTATCATGTAGCTTGTTAAAAGCACCTGTGTATGAATAAGGCAGGAGCATATCCATCAGTATACAAGGCTCCTGGATTCTGAATTCTCATACCATTTTGGGGGTGGGGAGCAGTGTTTCCTGAGATCTGAGAGGAAAGCTGGGGCTTGGGGAGGCTTCTTCATATCAGAAGTGAATTTATTTAGTTAACAAATATCTATGAAGAGTCTATAAGTCCTAGATAATGATAATTTAAAGCAATATTGACCCTAGGCTAAAGTTTATAGGGTGCTTGTCTAGCATTCATGAAGCTCTGGGTTTGATGCCCAGTATTGCAGAAATAAGGTGTGACAGCACATGCCTATAATCTCAGCATGCAGGAAGTAGAGGGAGGAGAATCTAAGTCATCTTTTCTACCTAGGGAATTTGAGGCCAGCCTGGACTACATGAGATCCTCTCTCAATAAGATAAAATAGCTAGATACTGATGACAGCAAGATTTTTAAAAGTTCTGGTTTTTAACACTTTTGTGTGGTTAGGTAGGCAGAGAACTTCCTTAGCTGTGGGTGACCAACTAAGGGACTAAACTGGGACATTTCAGCTGGGGAATGGTTGGAGATGAGAGACAGATGTGAGGGATGTCAGGAGGTCCAAGATTTGCTTCAGAAATATGAGGACTTGGCAATGACAAGGTGTTCACCAGGAACAGCAATGCAACAGGTGATGTAGACCTGATGGTTTGTCTGCATCCCTGTGCTGTGTGCAACCCTGCTGTCTTTCCCCTCTAGCCTTCCCCAAGGACTGGTCCATGATGTATCTGTAGCGATCATGCCTTCCCCAACGACTGGCCTATGATTTGCACAGAGGAAAGTCCTGGTTTCTAAAGCACCTGGTCTGATTTAGTCAAACAAAATGTTTTGAGACACCTTATCAATCTAATATGGAATAATAGTTTACACAATAAAATAAAATTGCTTGAGCAGTAATAGATATGTGAAATTCTTTATTCTGATAAATAGCTGCTGATTTTTAGAAAAATCTGATAGTCATCATTCTTAAAAAAGATGAATAGATCTCAATTGTAATAAGATTTATGAGACCAAAAATATTTACAATTCTTTCATTAAAATTAATATATATTTCAGTCTATATCTAAGTCATCTGAGGGCACATTGTCTCATTTGTGAAGAAACTTACATTTACAAATCTTTCTATTTAAAACCAACTCACTCTCGGGCTGGAGAGATGGCTCAGCCGTTAAAGGCTAGGCTCACAACCATAAGACCAACTCACTCTCCACAGTGCCTTATTGTCAGAGATGGAAACACTACCTGTTCATCTTCGTAATTCCTCAACTTTCCTAAAAATACCAGTTGTAGTACTTTCTCAGACAACTCAAACTTCCTTTTCCCAAACATACTACACGTGATGAATATAAAAGACTAATGTCTCCACTGCAGATTAGCTTCGCAGGACACCAACTGTTGAAGGCATCTGCTAAGTGGGAGATTTAATTGAATGGAATGTGTTGTGACTCTATCTCTAGGTTCATTGTCTCTACACCATCTGTTGGGCAGTCTGAATTGCCTCGCCTACGTACATAGACTTAATGACCATATCCACTAAACTGAAATGCCTCTTTTGACCAACTTCCTTTCTTGGTGTGTGCGTGTGCGTGTGCGTGTGCGTGTGCGTGTGCGTGTGCGTGTGCGTGTGTGTGTGTGTGTGTGTTTGAAGTCATTGGAAGATAAATTGATGAGGAAAAAATGATCTCAAACACCAAAGGAACCCAATGACAAAACAATCGATTTTTAAAAAATGGACAGAGAACTAACATAGAATGCTCTCAAAAACATATAAACAGCTAATAAGCACCTGAGTAGCTCTTCAGCATCACTAGGCATTATGGAAAAGCAAATTAAGACCACAGTGTGATACCATCTCCCACCTGTTCAGAATAGCTGTTGTTTGGAGAAAAACAAAACAATGGCAAGAGTTGTTTCCATCCCAGTCCTCATCATGCATCCCAGTCCTCACCATGCATCCCAGTCCTCACCATGCATCCCAGTCCTCACCATGCATCCCAGTCCTCACCATGCATCCCAGTCCTCACCATGCATCCCAGTCCTCACCATGCATCCCAGTCCTCACCATGCATCCCAGTCCTCACCATGCATCCCAGACCTCACCAT
>PVIH01023308.1:5259-25223 GCA_004025045.1 Sigmodon hispidus
AAAAAAAAAAAAAAAAAAAAAAAAGCAACCAAACAGGTGAAGAAAACTGTTTAGGACTTAAAAATTAAAATAGAGGAAATAAGGAAGATACAAACCAAGATAATTCTGGAAATAAAAAATCTGAGTAAACACAGAAACTACAGACGCAAGCATAACAAACAGAATGCAACAGATGAAAGAGATAATCTGTGGAGTGGAAGATACTGATACAGGAAATAGATTCATCAGTCAAAGAAAGCACTAAAACAACAACAACAACAAAACATCAGAACACAAAACACCCAGGAAACCTGGGACACCATGAGGAGACCAAATCTAAGAACAATAGAAATAGAAGAAAAAGAAGAAAGCCAGCTCAAAAGAATAGAAAATATATATGATATATCATAAAAGAAAACTTTCCCAACTTAAAAAAGAAAGTGCCTATGAATATATAAGAAGCTTGTAAAACACCAAATAGACTAGACCTCACAAAAAGTCCAATAGCCACTTAATAATCAAATCATTAATCATACAGAATAAAGAAAAAATATTAAGAACAACAAAGAAAAAAGCTCAAGTAACTTACAAAGGCAGGTCCATCAGAATAACACACACCTTCTCAATTGATACTATGAAAACCTGAATTGCCTGGACAGATGTTATAAAGACACTAAGAGATCACAAATACCAGACCTGACTATTAAAAACAGCAAAACACACAATAACCATAGATGACGTAAACAAGTTATTTCATGACAAACGTAGAGTTAAATAATACCTATCCTAAATCCAGCCCTACAGAACGAACAAAAAGTCTCACACACAAGACACTTAAAAGCACAGCTCAAAGCTCTAGAACAAAAAGAAGCCAACTCACCCAGGAGCAGACAGCAGGAAATACCAAACTCATGGATGAAATCAATAAAATTGAACAAAAAGAACAATACAAAAAAAAAAAATCAATGAAACAAAGAGTTGGTTCTTTGGAAAAAAAATCAACAAGATAGACAAACCCTTATCCAAAGTAACCAAAAGGCAGACATGGAAAGGTGTGTGGTGATATGCTATATATTTTATAAAATCAGTGTGGAATATCAGAGAATAGATCAACCCATAGTCAATCCAGCAGAGTCAGAGAGTGTAATCAAGCCTTTAATCCCAGCAATGGGGGGGGGGGATTGAGTGGTGACCTATGCCCCAAACCAGTAGTGATGAAGCAAGAAATTGAAGACATAGGTAAAGGGAAAGATCCCCTATGCCCTTGGATAAGAATAATCAACATATAAAAATTGCAATCTTACCAAAAGCAATCTAAGATTCAATGCAATCTCCATCAAAATCCCAACTGAATTTTCACAGACTTAGAACAATACTTAACTTTATTTGGAAAAACAAAGAACCCAGGATAGCCAAAATAATCCTGTACAATAAAGAAAATTCTAGAGGCATCACCATCTCTGACTTCAAGATATACTGAACAGTTATAGTAATAAAAACAGCTTCGTATTGGGCATAAAAACAGAAACATGAATCAATGGAATCAAACTGAAGACCCTGACATTAAACCACACAACTATGAATACCTGGTTTTTGGTAAAGAAACTAAAAATAAACAATAAAAATTCTCAAAACAAAAAAAATTTCCTTCTTTCATTCAGAGTTATCTTAAATGGATCTTTAAATTACAGATCAAAATCTCTGCAGTATCCTCTTTACCAGTCTATAAAGTGTAGAAATATATTCTATCTGTTTTAAATAATATAATATTTAAAAATTTAAGTGACAAATATTTCTAGACAAGACAAAAAAAGCTGTCAAACAACAAAGCCGGAAGAAGCTGCTAGAGAATATGAGATGGATGATAACGTGGTTTACAGCATACTGTACATGTCAAAGAAAACAAAGGAGAAAGAGAAATGGTGCAAATGTATTCATTTTTCCTCAAAATTACTCAACATATTACTATTATTCATAATATATGGTATTGGTTATTAGTGTTTGGATATGAACTTTGCATGAATTAATAAAACAACCTCAAAATAATATCAGGTAGAATATCATACAAGGTCAGAATGGACAAAAAATGGACATTAGCTTCCATTTCATGTTTAGTATACTTCCTCATCCACAAGAATGAGAATATACAACTGCTAAGGAATTTTAATTTTAATTAGGGCAAAATACTTATTCATAAAAACTTAGAACAATGTATTTGGAAAATACATAATGAATTATTTGCCTTTACATTTTCCCACAAAATGTATGCATATTGAGCCAACTCTTTACAAACTGATTAATTAACAGTTACCTTAAATCTTTGTATATGGAAGAGTGGACACCCAGGCCTTTATTGACTTATTCAGTTACTCTGTAGGTTCAGTGTCAGTATCAAATACTATCTTATTTCAACTTATTTTTACCTTGTTCTCATCCGTTATTAGACAAATAAGTGTTTTCAAATTGATCTTAATTATTAAACAGTGCTGTTTTTCATATCCAAGTTACTATTTTGTTTAACTTATTTGATTTCCTAACCCACTAATCAAACTCATCAGGAAAACTAATATATTCCCCTACTATCTTTTATTTTACAGGTCAAAATCAAGATGGTAATCTTTCAAATTAGCTAATGAAGACTTTGGTGTTCTCAAAAATTGCTAAATGCAATACTTGTTAATCTTCTCAAAAAATTGCAAAGTTCTTGTTCTCTGCTCAGTGCTCTTCATATGGAAAGTACTGCTCTTTGCTTACTTACTTAGCTCTGACAGTTCTCTCACAGTTGCATCACAGCTATAGCTTATTAATTTTAAGTGGTTATTCTAAGCAACAAATATGAAAAGAGAATTATTAAAGCTGTCATGATTTAATGAAAACAAACAAGGGAGAAACCATTTCAAAATCCTTAGTCTTTTCTAGAGAGCAGACAGGAGAACCTGTTATTATTAAATCCTTGCATGGCTACTCTCCCAAGCCAAGTACATGGAGAAAGAATATTCTGGTTCCTGACTGGGTGGTCTGAATTATTTTGTTCACTCTGAAAGAAGCCCATAAAAGGCAAAATCCAAGTACAATTTCAACAACTTTCCCCCCCCCCTCTCTCTCTCTCCTTTTAGTAGTGATATCTGAAACCATATTCTATGTACAGAAGAGAAATTGGTAGTAATCTCAGTAGGGAAACAAAGGGCATGGGTAAGAAAACGAAATGTCTAAGCTTTTTAGAGTCTGAATCATGTATGTGATCTGTAGCCCAAGGCATGACAATCAAACTGGAAGTCATTGATAATGAGTGACACCCAGTCATACTTTAGGATACTTCTAGTCAAAAAGTAAAGCCCCTCCCATTGGTTCATTGAACACTTAACCACCATGAGAAATCTGCATTTTTACAAATAGTGTTCTAGCACAAAGAACAAAATAAGCCCCATTTCGTCTCTCAGAAAGCCAGAGTCTGGTATAAAGGAAAGAACATACATGGAGCTACTCCTATAGGGGCAACTACACCAGAATGACAAAGCACTTGTATGATCAATGATTACCAAGATACTTGAGAAGCAAACAAAACCCTGAAAACATGTATATTAGCTAGTATCCTTGTTGTCATTGTACAATAGCTGATGAGGGAACAGAGGCCTACTGTGGCTCATAGTTTAGCATACACATGGATTCTTCAATGGAAGCATACACACATGCCTTGCCTATACTCTGTAGACAGGAAACAGAAAACTAACAGAAACAACAGATGACAGCCAGACCTTGAAGTCCTCCCAAACTCAACATGTTTTCCAGTGAGGCTGTACCTCTGACACTTCTACAAACTGTAAAAGCAATGCTATCACCTGGGAAGAAGCATTTTAATATATGAAGCTATGAAGCTTATTTTATTTCTAAAACACAACACTGGGCACAATAGGAAGGACACATCTAGTTTTGCTGACTGCTAACATTAGCTTCCTAAGGCATTATTAAATGTATTAGAGGATATGGTTGTGACATGATGAAAATACTTTAAAAATATAGCAGTATGAAACTCTCAAAACATAAAATAAAAATACTTTAAATACATTAGAGAAGTTGCTACTTTAGAAAATGCATCCTTCAGTTTGCCCAATACAAAATAAAGCAGTATGTTGACACTAAGAATCACAATTCACTGCTGAAAACTGGAAAAGGGACAATGTAATTGTTAGTGTGTAAACATCGCCCTAGCTTGTGTCCTGGGTGTGGTTGTGCACCGTGTTGTGGCCATGTCCACACCACGCCTGGGGTGTGTCTACATGGTCACCCTTTAAAGAGACAGAACACATGGCAGGGATCTCTCTACTACCCCTCTCCCTTCCTCTCTCTTTCTCTTTGCTCTCTTCCCCTCTCCCACCTGTCCCCCCAATAGACTCAACATGGCCTCCTGGCAGCGTAGCAGTGTGTTCCATCCTTCCACTGGAAAATATTAACAATAATCTAAACATTATAAACTGCTTAAAGTATTACTAGAAAGTGAAGAACCAGGGAAGCACTTCCATTTTAAGCAAGCCCCTAACCACAGCTTAAAACAGGTCTGAGTTTTGAATTCTCAGAATTCTAAACTTAGTACTACTGAGCACTAAGTACAAAGTCAATATCTAGGGAGATAGCCTACAGCCATCTGATAGCAACTAATTAACCCTTGAATGTCCCAGCACAGGAGATAACCTATAAAAATTTTTTTACAAAAAATTAAAAAAAGGTTTGACAAACAGCCAAGTAAGATAACAGAGGAATTCTGGAAAGTCCCTAAAAATGTACTAATCAGAATTGTATCCATACTGAGACCTTTAACTGATGTGTAGCCTTGTGGTTTTGCTTTTAAAAATTCAGCTTGCCAAGGGGCGGGTACCTCCTCTGGCCTCCTCTATGGCTAGTGCCATTCAATGGGGTCCCTGCTGCAGCTTGTATTTCTTTTCAATAAACCTTGCTTTTGCATTTCAGAGGATTCATGTATCTGGTGATCTCTTCAGGGGTCTCGAAACCAGAGCACAACAAAAGTTGCTTCTTCCTGAAAACAAATGTCTTGGACCTTGTTGCAAGATAGATGGAGCACTGCTGAAGCACCTGCTGTGCTGTCTGTAGGGTTTCTACTGTGCTGTGATGAATCACCCACCACGACAAAAGCAGCAATGGGAGGGAAAGGAACCATCTCACTCACATTTCCTATAGCAGTTCAACACAGGAACTCACCCAGGGCAGGAACCTGACACAGGAACCGATGCAGAAGCCACAGAGAAGTGCTGCTAACTGGATTGCTTTGTTCATCGGATTTCATTTTTTTATTACTTATTTTTTTAAAAAAAAAATCTTTTTTTTCCATGTATCCCCCTGCTTACTCGCCCTTCCTTCCTCCCAATTCCTCCAAGTCAGCCTTTATTCTCCCCCTCCCCATCCCCAGACCCCTCCCCCAAAAGAGCAAGAAGTCACAAGGTGGGCCAGCTCAGCATGGCACATCCATTCCAGGCAACTCCTATTTCCACATCCCAATATCAAGACTGGGATAGGTGTTCTTCTGCAGGGAACGGGCTCCAAGTTACCAGCCCACGCACAGGAATACAGTCTGATCCCACCCCATGAGGCTCCACATACTGCCATGCCAATTGACAATTGTCTACCCTTGGAGGGCCTAGTTCTTTTGTCTATGGCTCCTCAGGGGCTGTTCTTGATTCAGTGGGCTCTCCAGAGCTCCAGCCAGCCATCTCTGTGAGACTCCTTCTCATAATCCCTATCCTCCTACTAATACAGACTCTTCTCCCCAGCTCCCCAGCTGGAAGGGGAGCTCAGTCCAGTGCCCAGCCGTAGCTCATTGGATTTCTTAGCACACCCAGCACATGGTGGCAACCAGGAATGAACCAGCCCAACATGTGCTGGGCTATCCACATCACTAATTAAGAAAAATGCCCTAAAGGCCTGCCTATAGATCAGTCTTTTCTATTAAATTTTTTAATTTATTTTACATACCAACCACAGTTTCCTTCCCTCCTTTCTTCCCATTTCCTACTCCACCTCCTTTAGAAACTACCCCATCCAATCCTCAGAAAGGGTAAGGCCTTCCATGAGTGTCAACAAAGCATGACATCTCAAGTAGAGGCAAGACCAAGTTCGTCCCCCATGTATCAAGGCTGAGCTAGGCATCCACCATAAGGATTAGGTTCCAAAAAGCTAGCACCTGGGCCAAGGACAGATCTTGACTCCACTGTTAGGGGTCCAATGAACAGACCAAGCTACAGAACTGTCTGTCACCCACATGCAGGGGGCCTAAGTCAGTCCCATGTAGGCTCCCTAGTTGTCAGTCTAGAGTCCATGAGCTCCAACTAGCTGGGTCAGCTTTCTCTGTGGGTTTCCCCATCATGATCTTGGCACCCCTGCCCCACACTGCCACTCATATAATCCCTCCTCCCTCTCTTCAATTGGACTCCAGGAACTTAGCCCAGTGTTTGGCTGTGGATATCTGCATCTGCTTCCATCAGTTACTGATTACAGGAGGAGGCCAATTCAGGCACCCTCTCCACTATTGCTAAGGAGTCTTACTGGAGTCATCCTTGTGGATTCCTGGGAGCTTCCCTAGCATCAGGTTTCTCTCTAAGCCCATAGTGCCCTCCTCTATCAAGATATCTCTTTTTTTGTTGTCCCCCTCCATCCCCCACCACAACTCGACCATCCAGATCCCTCATGCTCCCATCCCCAACCTCTACCCTCTAACTTGCACCCCAGTTTACCTAAGAGATCTCATCTATTTCTCCTTCCCAGGGCAATCCAAGCATCCCTCTTAGGGCCTTCCTTGTTGCCTAGTTTCTCTAAGGTGTGGTGATATATACTTAATAAAATTAATCTGAAATATCAACCACAGAGCCAAGCCAGGTCAGGGAGGGGTAGCCCACACCTTTAATCCCACCTTTAGGAATGTGGAAAGAGGCAGTTAAGAAGGCTAGGTAGAGCAAGAGAATAGGGTTTTTCAGCTTTCCCAGATATTTTTCTTCCTTTCAGCTGAGGATAGAGAGACTTTCAGTTGAAAGATTCCTGCAGACAGGTCTGAGGAGTTGGCTGTGATTTGTTTCTCTGTCTCATTGATATTCCAGCTTTACCCATTTCTGGCTCTGGGTTTTCATTATATATCAACTAGAGTTTGTGCAAGGCTAATTATCCTTTTCTTCACATCTAATATTCACTTATACCATGTTTGTCTTTCTGGGTCTGGGCTACCTCCCTCAGGATATTTTTTTTCCTAGTTCTGTCCATTTTGTGGCAAATTACATGATGTCACTGTTTCGTTTTTGGTTTTGGTTTTGTTTTTACCACCAAGTAATATTCCATTGTGTAAATTATTCATTCTTCAGTAGAGGGGCATATAAATGAATATTATGAAGGCATTTTCTCAATTGAGGTTCCCTCCTCTCAAGTGACTATCTCTTGTGTCAAGGTGACAAAAAACTAGCTTGTTATGAAGTGGTTTTTCTGTATGCTGTAAATAAGCTACCACTGGTTAATAAAGAAGCTGTTTGGCCTATAGTAAGACAGTTTATAGGCAGGTGAGGAATCC
Organism: Sigmodon hispidus; assembly: GCA_004025045.1. Taxonomy (NCBI): domain Eukaryota; kingdom Metazoa; phylum Chordata; class Mammalia; order Rodentia; family Cricetidae; genus Sigmodon; species Sigmodon hispidus. The sequence continues at coordinate 12,803 of PVIH01023308.1, forward strand.
AAGAGAAATAGAGGAAGAAGAAAGGTGGGGGTCAGAACAGATGTGAACGGTAGCCAAGAAAGCTGTTATAGAACAGATAAAGCCGTGGGATATGTGGTGATACATAGATTAATAGAAATGTGTTGAATTAAGTTGTAAGAGCTAGTTAATACTGAGTCTGAGCCATAGACCAAACAGTTTATAGTTAATACAAGCCTCTGAGTAATCCTTTTGTAAGTGTCTGCAGGATCTCAGTTGGGAGAGATTCATCTATACTGTAGGGCTTAGCAGGACCAAGAAACTTCTTTCTACATAAGCTAGCACACTTCATGGTACCTAAGGAGTTTACCATGAATATTTCACTCAGGTATAAAAACTGTGATAACAAAAGGGTTTCTTTTATATGCAGTCTCATTAAACATTATTTGATAGGTATATTGAGTAATCTGTCCAAGTTTTTTATTTTTAGCTTTCAAAGTAGAAGATCCTTTCAGCATTGGAGGGTGGGTGAAGTGGGGGTAAAAAGGAAGGCAAAAAGACCAGTCTCAAGTTTATGTATAGTCTCTATAAATGGTTCCAAATAGAAAAAATAGATAAAAACTCCGTAATATCAAATTTTTAAGGCAATGTTATTAAAAGCTGGTGGAGGTCCTGCCAGTACAATAGCACAAAGGCCCCAAATAAAACCAAACTATTTACCCCAGTTTGATTAGATCTAAGAAGTCAGAAGGCAAAAAACAGTACTGAAGAGTCTATCTGTTCTTCATTAAAGCTGACAGTATGACAAGTAGGGTGACAACTGCTGGAATCACCTGAGTCCCTTAGTTCAAAAAGTCCAGCTTGCTACTAAAGGAATATATACATATAGAGGCAATAGCCTGGTGGTAAAGACAACTTTCTGAACTTCCATAATACAGTCCTAGGTATGTTATGAAAAAAGTAAAAGACTAATAGAGATACCAGTGGATTACTGAGGCCTCAGAAAAGAGACACCTATAGTCCCAGCTGTCTCTAATTGGTGTCAGCTGTAAAAAAAATTCCAATGATGATCAATATTCAGTGATTAATCTCATAAATGCTTTTTTCTTTTCATTTTTCTTTCATTTTATTACAGGAGAACGAATATTCAAGATACATTGTATGCCTAAGGCATGATAACTATTAGCACCTTTTTCTTGATATTTACCAAAATATCTCCATTTACACTTACATGTGCTGATTCCAAATTATATTTGCTTTTCTTATCAAGGCAATCTAAATTAACTAGTTTTCTGTCATTATTTGGTAAAACTTCAAGTTGGAGGTTGTCTATAATAGGACAATATTGTATATTAATGATTTAGCTGCATCAGGAACTGTAAAATAAGCCAAAACTAATAAACATAAGCATAGTGGCAATATGAGCAAAAAGAATAACTAGTAAACACAGCAAAGCCCCAAGGCCCAGAGCAAATGTTATTAGGGAGAATAGCTATAGACAGAAGCCACTGGTTATATTGTCTAAGCAAGAAAAAGTGGCTATCTGAGGTGGTTGGCTGCTGTGGTTACAAAGGGTATATATCCTCTATTGAAAAACATTGCTAACCTCTATCCATAAAGCTATATGAATAAAATGACAGAATTCAATGAGGCCTGAACAACAGCAGGTTATTTCTGAATTACAAAAAGCCAATCAATGTCATGTTTTCTATGATCAACACTTAGACATAATTTTGGAAGTGTCCATAGCCTGAATTCAAGCACACTAAAACTTACAGCAAAGACTCGTGAGTGCTACAAACTAATGACAGCTGGGATTTTGAACAAGAAAATTACCAGATGTCTCAATATGACACATACTTGTTGAAAGCAATGGTCTGCTGTTGTTCTTAAATTTAAAATTGCCTTTGCAGCCAAAGAAAACAATGTTCAAATACCCATAATAGGTGGGGCGGGTATGCCAGTACATCCTAATTGTAGGAAGCTAGTACTAAGGAATTTTTCAATATGGAAAAAATGGCATTTCTTCAGAAATGCCAACCAGAGGAACACAAGCACACTTACATTCAAAAGCACATAGCCAGTTCTTTCTTAGGACAAATTTCGGAGCCACCTATATCTTTACATTTTAGTGCCACACGGGTATATTACTCCACTAAAATCTGTCTCTCTTAGAAGAGCAAAATCTTTTTGAGCTGGGTGTTGTAATGCTTGCCTGTAATTCCAGCACCTCAGAGGCAGAAGAAGGATTACAAGTTCAAGACCAACCTAGTCTATACAGCAAGACTGTTGTCAAAAACAAAGGGCTGGGGACGCGGTCAGTGGCAATGAGTTTTCCTAGCTTCTACACTTAGTGCCAGAAAAACACTTCATTCACAAAGGGCAGGTACAAGGTTGGAGGCATACTGCTTGACAACTGCCTGTTCACTAGGCCAGGGGGAGAGAAAACATCTTATTTCATGCTGTCTTTCTTGCAGTAACAGAAGAAAGAAACAGTAAAAACTCTATGGTTTATATGTATTCTGACTCATAGGTAGTAGAAAATAGCTTCCATGTGTGAAACAGTGGTACTTTGAGGTAATGGTGAAATGCAGCCCATGGTAAAGGCCCATAAGTGCTGCCATCAGTACAAGGAGCAACTTTAAGGGACTTTGAAGAAGTTGTAAAAGTATGATATCCTGGTATGGATCAAAGAATTCCCTTCTAAAATCAAAGGACATTGGACCAACAAGTAAACACATCAGCGTAGCCAAAGTTTCTGGCCTGACCTACTCCAAGGTCTGGACCCGCAGACCTATAGCCACTTATTCCCAAATAATCACGCAAAGTTTTATATTAATTTCAAACTGACCAATGGCTCAGGCTCATTATCAACTAGCTTCTACAATTTAACTCAACACGTTTTTACTAATCTATGTATCGCCACATGGCTCTGTGGCTTTACCTGTGTCTAATTATATCTTTCTGTGCAGCAGCCTGCAGCTTCTGTCCCTGACTCTGCCCTTCAGCTTTATCTCTGGATTTCCCAGGTGCCTTGCCATAGGCCAAAACAATTTCTTTATTAACCAATGGTAATAAAGTATATTCACAGCATACAGAAAATATCCCACATCACATCAGTAGGCTTTTTTGATTCTTTTACTCACATTGATAACCTTCCTCGACAAGGGGATCCAGCAGTAAGGACTGGTCATTAACATATGCACTGTGCTTGCTGATTTTAGGTTAATTTAACACAGCTAGAGTCATCTGAAAGAAGAAAACCTCAAATAAGAAAATACATCCTTGTTAAAAATAAGTTTTGAACCTTTGCATTGTCAAAAAGAAAGAAAGGAAGGAAGGAAGGAAGGAAGGAAGGAAGGAAGGAAGGAAGAAAGAAAGATAAAGAAAATACATCCCGAAGATCCAGTTGTAAGGCATTTTCTTAATTAGTGATTGATGTGGGGGTCAGCCCATGGTAGGTGAGGCCATCACTGGACTGGTGGTAGTAGTTTCTATAACAAGGCAGTCTGAACAAACCATGTAGCAGTATTCCTCCATGTCCTCTGTGTCAGCTCCTGCCTTCATGTTCCTGCCCTGTTTGAGTTCCTGTCCTGACTTCCTTCAATGATAAACTGTGATATGGAAGTGGAAGACAAACTCTTTCCTCCCTATGTTGCTTTGGTCATAGTGTTTCACCACAGCAATACAAGCCTTGACTGGGATACACAGCCTGTACTCTCTGAGGAATAAATAAAAAGGAGTGATATAGTATCTCTTTCTGTATGTTGTGAATATGCTTTATTACCATTGGTCAATGAAGGAACTATTTTGGTCTATGGCAAGGCAGCTTGGGGACAGGCAGGCAGGAAATCTAAACAATGATAAAGGGGAAGGGCAGAGTCAGAGACACAATCCAGCCTTCCAAGAAGAAAATGTGAAAGTACCAGTAAGCCACTAGCTATAAGGCAATACATAGATTAATAGAAAAGGGTTGAGTTAAGTTGCATGAGCTAACTCATAATGAGCCTGAACAATAGACCAAATAGTTTGTAATTAATATAAGCCTTTATGTGTTCATTTCTGCTGCCCAATCGGCACCCTATTCACCATAACACCTAGGAACTCATAGTATACTGCAACCTAGAACCAGGTAGAAACGACTCCTCCCCCACACCAGTCCATATGCCCAAGCACTTACACATCAGCCACCTCACCTATCACATTGCTTGGGAACAGCATATCATCCTCTGATCACATTGCCAGATAAAGATCTGTCTACCTACTAAGTTGCCATGAAACCATGTGGCATCCTGGGGCCTCAATACCCATAGGGACATTGTCTTGTGTTCTACGGTTGTGAAAAGATATCATTACCAAGGCAACTTATAAAAGGAAGCATTTATTGGAGGCTTGCTTACAGTTTCAGATGATGAGTCCATAACCACCATGTCAGGGAGCAAGGTAGCAGGCAGACATGGAGCTGAAGCAGTAGCTGGGAGTTTCCACCTGATCCACGAGCAGGAGGCAGAAGGAGAGAGCCTGGGCCTAGAATATTCCTTTGAAAAACCTCAAAGATCAACCCCCAGTGACATACCTCCTCCAAAGAAGCCACACCCCCTAATCTTTCCTAAGTAGTCCACTAACTACTTAGGAACCAAACATTCAAATAGATGAGCCTGTGGGGGGGGGCTGTCCTCATTATACCACCACGGACATTTAGAGCCAGTCCGTCAATTCACCCACCCTAACCCCATATCGGAAACCCCAGCCTAGCCTCTACCCCACCCACCTCTGCCTAAGGCATCCTGCTACCTGTTCCCAAAAAACACTGCTCACTCCTTTTGTGGCAGTTTCGGCCACACAAGGACCATCATAGAACCCAGTGAGCCCTTCACAGATTTCTGAAGATAAAGATGGGAAATATTCTAACCCAAAAGCAGCTTTGACCTGAGGTGAGAAATTGCACCTACTCTAGTTCAGGCAGGCCCACAGTGTGAAAATACATTACTGTCAGTGATTTGGGGGAGGGTGTTTTTATATAAGATTCACAATTAACTTGGTAAGCTTTGAATAAAATATCAATATCATGGGTAAGCTTCACCCAATCAGTTGAAAGCCTTAACATAATCAATTGCACTCATCACAAAAACCAAAATGCTAGGTTAGAAAAACCCTTTAAGCCGTGCTTTTAAATTCATATATACCTCTTAACTGAGTCTTCATAGAAAAGAGTTCCCCATGCTCAATCTTTGTGTGTGTGTGTGTGTGTGTGTGTTGATACTCATATAGGCATCCAACAAGATTCTGTTTCTTTAAGGAATTCTGACTACCCATCTACTCATAAAGCCACAGTGTGTAAGGACAGCCTCTACCGACACATCTAGTAAAGGGAGAAATATACATATATGTGTATATAAAACTAATAAATAGAAAACATGCATGCTATAAGAGAATTTCTTTAAATGCACATATGAGACATGAAGGTAAGAGGGTCCATTCTATCCTACGTAAATCAAAGAAACCATTATTAAAGGTTGAGCTAAGCCTGAAAGATCAATAAATACAAAATGTCCTCAAACTGATGGGGTGGTAAAGCACACAGCCAGCACCACATGTTCTTCAACTGAGAAGATTACAGAAATATAAAACATTATGTTGTATATTTTTTAAAAGTTAGTAGGCTTATATAGCTCAAACACTGAGTGACTTGGAATTGAGGCAAGAAAGGAAGCAAAAGTACCATAGACAGAATGGATAAAACCAAAGAATTTACATGTCTAAAGGCTTAGAAGTCCGTGATCAAGGTGCAGGCTAACTTAGATGCCATTGAAGGGTTTTGTTTTGGTATTTTTGGAGGGGATCTTTAATGTCCTTCTGTCCGTCCATCCTCCAGCCCTGCATGGCATGTATAGTTGCCTTCTCACAGTCCCACATGGCCATTCCTCATGTGTCACATATGGACAGGAAAATCTCTGCCACTGGATCAGGATCCCACCACTGCATTCTCATTTATCTTCAATCAGGTCTTTAAAAGATCCATCTCTAAATACAATTCCAAGAAAGATTACATTTTGAATTTTAACTTGGGAACACAATTCAGTACAGAGTAAGAATTACAGTAAGCTAATTAAGAGATTATGTAAACTGAAGCTAAACTAATGCAAATGAGATAGAGAGAGTAGTAAGAAGTTAAAATGACAAGATGTGGTAATTATCAAGGACCAAAGCAGTGACATTTCTGACTTAAATACTGAGATAAATAACAGTACTAACCATCTAAGAAGAACAAACAAATTGATGTCCATATAAATTCCCAGACATCATACATCTAAAACTCCTACAGGTCCAGTATCAAGCAAACTGAGAGACAGGGGAAAAAGAAAAAAACAAGGTTACTGAGGACCAACTGATGAACTCCACCATCAAAAACGTTCTGAGATCTGATTATCTGCTACTTAGGGGCTAATCAGCTTATAATTGCTCAGTGCATGCTACAGCAGAACAGAGTTTCTGGGTCAAAGACAAGGAAAAGAAGAGAGCTTATTAATCATGGCATAGAACCAGCTTATTTGCATTGGCTCCCTAGCCCCAACTTCCATGGGGATAATATAACTAAACCAAGAGTGAGGCTGTAACAGGAATACAACACTTGGGAGTCTTTATTATGATGTGTTTATTAACACACAAGCCTGTTCTTTGTCACTCAAAAATGCTCATTTACAACTATAACTCTGGCAAATGGTTCAAGGAAACAGCAGACCTCATATTCTTTTGTTTGCTGGTGGTGGCAGTGGTGGTGGTAGCGGAGGAGGATTTTTGAGACAAGGTCTCATTCCAGCCTAAACTGGTTTTAAATGTACTACACAACCCAAGCTGGTGTAAAATATATAACAATCCTTTGGTTTCTACCTCCCAAGTGCTGGGATTAGAAGCATGAGCTACTGTGATCAGCTAAAGCCTTTTATTCTTGGCTGATACAAGATGATACATAAAGCACTGGAGATACATAGTAGACTAACAAAACAGCCACCTAGCTGTGCCATTCCCTCTAAAATTCCAAATGCAATCGGCTGGCTGCCACTCTTCTATGGCCCAGCCATCTTAGATAGGATGATGAAGTACAAAGCAACATAGAAAGGGAAGGAATTACTTTACTCATATCTCCATTTTGCTGTTCCTCATTGAAAGCTGTTAGGACAGGAACTCAAGCACGGGAGGTACCTGGAGGCAGGAGCTGACACAGAGGCCACAGAGGAATGCTGCTCACTGGCTTGCTCTTCATGGCTTACTCAGCCTGCCTTCATATAGAACCCGGGACAACCAGCCCAGGGATGATACCACCTGCAGTAAACTGGGCCCTCCCACACCACTAAGAAAATGCCATAATGCCCATTGACTCCCAGCACAACAGAAATTTAAAAATCATCTTTTTAAGATTTCGGTTTATTTTATGTGTATGTGCATAAGTGTGTATGCACATGCGGGTGACAGTGTAAGCTAGGAAACAGCTTTGAATTCCCTGAAGGTGAAATAGCAGGCAATTGGGAGCCACCTAATACTGATGCTGTGAAACCAAACTTGGATCCTCAGTGAGAACAGCAAGTGCTCTAACCCACTGCACCACCTCTCCAGTCCAAGCACAATCCACAAAGGTAAAGTGCTAGGGCAAGGCTGTCCCCCTCTCCCCTGCTTCCCCCTTCCTCACCCCCCCACCCCCCACCCCCGTCCTGGAGAAAACCGTGTGTTCTATATGTATAAACTTGGCTTACCAGGCTCCACACAGTTCTTAATTGTCCTGTACTGAACATTTACAGACTGTCACTATTCCCTAAACAACATTATATAGTAATTCTTACATAGCACTTATAGATCCTAATATTAGAAGTAATCAAGAGATGATTTAAGATAGGTAGTAGGATCATACAAGTTTTGTGCAAATGCCACCCCATAAAATGCTGGGAATTCGACATGCCAAAAGGTTACTAAATTTAAAACCCTCTTATTGGAAGAGTACAACAGAAAATTGTATTATGCAAGAAGTATAAATAAAAGTTAGCAATGCCAATGAGCTAATCCCATTCACAAAACCAGAACCTCCCTCCCATTTCTGTATCTTAATCCTTTCCCTTAATAGTTAGTTTTGAAACTTTCAGACATGCAGAAAAAGTGAAAAGTAGTAGAATAAACAACTTTATACCAACCATTCTGTACTTTAATTGAGAAACTGTTAGCATTTTACCACACAGGCTTTTTTTAATTTATTGGTTTATTTGCTTAGACAGGGTCTCTGGCCTTGGAGTCACAAGTATGTGGCCTCTACATTCCAAGTGCTGGGATAACTATTACAAATATAGCTAGACTTCTTTTTATTTTTGTATTTTTTCTCTTTTTAAAGAAGCACTTAAAAATAGCTTTCACAGATAATGACTCTCTCCCTAAACAGTTTATGTGCATCTCCTATGAGTAAGAACATTCCTCTACATTACCATAATGTCTTTATTTCACTAAAGAAAATTAACAATCTTCGCCAAAGTACCTGCTTTAAAACTCTATGGTGTTAGTTTCTGAGACAAGGGACTCCGGGCATCTATAAGTATTTCTTGTTTATAATCATATACTATTGCTTCCTAACTATTTCCTTAAGGAGAATTGACAGCTAGAGTTTTACTTTAAGGTATATTTTTCACTCTTATAACAGCAAGAAATCTAAAAATTATACTTTACTTACTACTATATACATTTTCTCACATCCTTCCATCTAAAGGAATGAATCAATTATTTCATTGAGGCATTATATTACTGTTCTATTATTGGTTTACAAATTAAACAATACAATTTAGTATCTCAAAATCTGTAACAAAATGTTGGGCATCTCTGTAATTGTAGGGCTAAGAAGGCAGGGCCAAATGGAGCCCTGGAGATCACCATCCTGTCATTCTAACTGAACCAGTGAGGTCCAAGTTCAAAAAAAGACCCATCTCAAAATTAAAGTGTGTGTGGAGGGGGTAATTGTGAACAACATCGAATGTTGACCTCTAGGCTCCACAAGCATGCTCATATGCACCTACAAGCACATACACACATACACACACAATTATAATAGAAACCTTGGTAGATTATTTTGGTTTCTCTGTTACAGGCTTCAGAATCCAGTGTCAGTCAGTTATACTCTTAATTGGAGACTGTAGAAAATGTTTGCTTACAAGAGATTGGTTAAAAACCCATTTACTGCAGTGGTAGGACTGAGAAATAGTTCTTGCTGCTGTCAGCTAGGGACCACCCTTAGCTCCTAAAGGACTCTGGTCCTTATACAGAGGTCCCTGTAGCTCAATTCCAGGAATACAAAGTACTGAGTCCTTCTCATGCTTGCACAATAAATCTAGCTCTTTCTCTTGTTCTCATACCAAATGGAAAATGCCCACATAATAATTCTGTTAAGACATTAGTCCTCACTACTCTAACGGAAATTACAAGTACATTCCCTCATCAACATTGTAAGTAAGGTTAAACAAAACATCCATTGTTTAGGATGGTTTGCATTTCTTTATGAACTATTTATTCATGACTTGCATCCATTGGTGAGTTTGGGGGATATGAGGGAGTGGGCTTTGGAGCTAACTTTTTTCCTATGTTGGCTATTTTATTGCTATTATTTTATAATAATAAGTTTATCTTATTCTTCTGAAGCTTTAAAGGAGTAATCAGTCTTGAAGATTTCTTGCAATCTGATTAACAAAATATGCTGACAACACTCATTTCTTACTTCCAGCTAGAATTAGACATTTCTCTTAAAAACTTAAATTGCTTTAAAGCAGTGGTTCTCAACCTTTCTAATGCTGTGACACTTTAATACAGTTCCTCATATCATACAATTACTTTCATTGCTACTTCATAACTGTAATTTTGCTACTGTTATAAATCATAACGTAAATATCTTATATGACCCCTGTGGAAGGGTCATTCAATCTCAAGGGGTCACAACCTACAGGGTAAGAATTGCTGTTTTAAAGTGTAAACCACATAATTTCTATGGGGCTGTTTCAGGACAATCATCAGAGCTATGGACCTGGTGCATTTTGTCTAAGTTTTTAATTCACAGAAAATTCATTCTGGTATATACTGTAATGAAGAGTCAGATTATATATTCTATAGATGACTAACTACTAAAGCAAAATGTCATAGAGTTTTATGACTGCAACTGACAGAAATGCTATCTCCAAATGTATTTGCATTTTCCCAACATTCTGGACTTTGCAGCCTATTTAACTGCTCTACATATCTGTTCTTATGTCAAATGTGGATTGTAGAAAATTATTCCAGAGTAGACTTTTCATTCTAAAATGTCTCATTCCTAATGTCATTCTAGATACAGCATTCTACTAGTACAAATGAATGCCAGAGTGAGGTGAGGTCAAAGGAGACAATTCACCATGTCACAGCCCAAGATTATTTCCACTATGGAAAGAAAACCTAGGTGTCAGTAATCATAAAGACACAAAGAAAAGCATGAAATTGAACTACTCTAATATAGAATAATATACTCTAAAGTAGTACAAAATATCTTTAAAATAATAATTTCCATTTTTTTTCCATGTTCCAAAAAGTGACAATCTAAAAGAATATAAATTGATATCACAAAGGCCTGCTTACTGATTCCTCTGAGCAGTACAAATAATACTTATGCCTAGGCCATGGGCTAGCGAATATGATTCTGTACAACACAGGTCTGATAACACCAGAACAGGAACCCAGGTGTCTTGGTAGCCAATGAAAGACCAAATGATACTCATATTATGAAACTTATATACTTAGGAGGATTGCACTCAAATATTTGAGTATTGTAATAATAATTTTCATTGTTCCAGGCTTTAAGCTGTTCATTATGTACATTTCAATATAGTCAGCAAAAAACCCTATAAGATTCAATTGCACCACAGTCATTAATTCATCTTATTTAGTGTAATAATTTTTCAACTATTTTACAAAAGATTTTACCAGTTTTAGTTAGTAAAGAGGGATTTATGACCTTAGTTGCTTCTGCTGATATTGTGCGAAGCCTTAATAGAAAACCCAATCTGTAGGATTATCTAATTGTTGGTGTTTTCCTATTAATTGACAATCTATTGATTCTTACAGAAGCTATAAAGATCCATATTATAGAAAGTGAAAAGGCCAAAAATAGGCAAAAACCCAAAATCTCCCAATCTAATTCTATTGGTTAATAATTCTCGTATTTAAAGATGACTCAGTACTGATATAGAAGAAAAGTCTAACAAAATCTCTCAGGATACAAACAGCCTCTCCTTCTGATACCTTACTTAACATGAGAACCTCTCCATTCTGACTGAGTCTCACAATAATGTTGTCTTAACACTTACTTCCAATATCCATACTTGTATTTTATAAAAAATCCTTTCAACAACTCTTCTTCCTATGTAAGCAGATAGCCACTTTTCAAATTTAAGCTACCCAAACTTATTACATGCTATGTATTTTTCAAGACATATGTGGGGTGCTCAAAAATCTTTACCTATTACCATAAGCATTGTTTGACTGCAAAATTGCAACTGTAAATATAAAGCACTCAAAATTCTTTTGTGTATTATGACACTACATTCAGAAAACAAACTAGCATCTCCATTTATTTTACTTATACAATAAGTTTAATTTACATAGAAATGATAGAACATTTTAGGAACAAGTCCTACAAGCAGTTTGTGCTGACTGACTTGTGGGAGTCTCCTTAAGAGAGAAAGAGACATAAAGTAAAACACTTAGTAGCTCAGAGCTAAAGATAAACCTCTCCATTCAATAAGGAAGCACACAAAAATGCAAGGGTCTTCTTTTAGACTGCTGGAAAAATCAGTTTCCTTCAAACTTCACCCTTATCAGAGCTATTTACGAAAGCAGCACTGGAAGTACAGACCCTCGAAATCCTTCCAGTGCCCACTGCTAAGGGTTGCTTTTCCATGCTGAGGACTGTCAGGGCTCTGCTACCCAGCTCTGGCTGGGCTGCTCTGACCTGAGGCTCTTCAGGGACCAACAGAAGATAGTACTATTCCCAAGGTTTACATAGAAAGAGATCCTGAAATTGTAGACAGTTACACAATAACTTGCATTTTCTAAATTATCATGATAAAAGTCTCATGGTTGACCATGAAGGTTATACTAAATTTTATTTTTCAAATAAGCTTAAGCAACAGACAGTTTGAAATTTATTGATATTCAATGGAAAAAAAACAAATACTATTTTTAAATTTTGGTGTTAGAAATAGCAAAAGAACCTGTGCTCTCTGCGGCGTCCCAGCGCACTCTGGAGCAGGGGCAGCTGAACTCTGCACCTGGCCACACCCGCAGCTCCTGCTGCTGCTGAGGGTATCTGCAAGGACCCCTACCGGGACCCCGAACTGAGTGAACTGAGCAAACTAACTGCAGGGGTCTCTGAGGGGCGGATTCGAACCCTGACCAGAGGTGAGGAGGG
>PVIH01023309.1:0-25192 GCA_004025045.1 Sigmodon hispidus
ATCTCATGGGAGAGCAGATCTCTTTAAATTACACCATGCAGATTTGGGAGAGAATTTTTAATGACTGGATTTATAAGTGTTTTGGAAGAATTTATTTATTTTTTTCTGCTACTAATTCTAATCATCTGTGATAAAGAGGAAAACGACACACTGCCTTGCAATTTTCTGTAAATTTAATGGAAGTTTATATTACCAAATTCATTATTTTGCAACATAAATTACACTCAAGAACCACATCTTTATTTTTTTCAATTGCAAATAGGCTTTCCTCAAATACACAAGTAGAATACAGATCAAATTGGTAGTTAGTTTATATCTACTCAACTTTTTTTCTATTAGTTAGAAAGAGCTGTTGCTCACTAATATTGCTTTCAAGTAAAGGGCACATATTACTATGTTCCCACAAGTGCATTGATGGCTTATAAGGGTCATTCAATAAAAATTCACTAGGTGACTGCTTAATACAACAAATTTGTCATTTGGATGAAAGACACAGAAATAAATTTGCTGACTGTTAAGAGCACCTGAAAAGTGAAAGCTGGAGCAAGTTCACAGTTTTCCAATCTTGTTCTGAAACAAAGTTTATCAGGAATCATGGGCCAATCAGCCTTCTCAGCTGAATCAAGTTGTGAGTACACTAGTTCCAATCAGGAAAAGCTAAGTTGAATCTTTTCCAGTGGCCAACATGATCCTACTTTCAAAATTTAAGCCATGTTCAAAAATGGTTCCATAGTGAGGTTGGAAAAAATGGCTCAGCCATTAAGACTGGCTTCTCTTCTTCCAGAGAACCTGACTTTAGTTCCCAATTCTTAGGACTGGCAGCCCATAATTGTCCATAGTTCCTGCTCCAAGGTATCTACTGCCCTCTTCTGGCCTCTTCAGGCACCTGCACTCTCACATGCATATACCCCCACAGAGACACACACATAGATAATCAGATAAATTTAAAAAGTTTAAGACATACCAAGATGATGAAACAAATTTCTTTCTCAATAAATATAAGAAAGAAACAATACTTAGTCTGTGTGGCCTCATCAGTCATAACTCAGATTTTTTTTGAATGTGGTGTGAGAAAAAGTCATGGTGTACTAATTTTTAAGAAGCTCAATAAGAAGAAAAGAGAAATATCATCTCTCAACGATATCTCCAGAGTGACAAGCATCCTCCTTTGTCCACATAGGAGTTATTATGCTGTTAATTAGATTTTACTAATCATTAGACAGACCTTTGTATGGATTATGGTCAAGAAAATATTACATCTTTTACATATACCTGGAATATATGCTAGGAAGATACAAAACATTTTTTAAATTTATTTGTCTCATAATTACAATTTTTGTTTTATGAAGTGATTTATCCTTTGTATTCTTTGTTTTTATTTTAAAATTCTGGAGATTGAACTCAGGACATTCCTGCCTACTGGGCTGTGGCTTCACCACTTCCTGTGTATAAACCATAATTGGTAAAATAAGTTGTTAAATTCAACAAAATTGTTAACCACCCCCTAAGTTTAAATGGTTTTGGAAATATAGTGATTTATAAATTTTCACAATCACATTGACAATGGTATACTGACATAGAGCTACCTTGAGAAACTATTATATAACATAAAATACTTTCATCATCTAAGCAAATTACTTTCTTAAAGAAAACTACCATAAAGCAAAGGCAGATGATTGGCAGACAGATGTTTAACTTATGTCATATTAAGACAGAACAGGTTCCTATGCTCAATGCCTTTCCTCACATTTTTTTAAAGACTGTAGTGGAATCAAACAGTCTATTAGTCAGTGGGCAAATGATTTAGTGTGCTATATCAATAGAGAAGCCAAAGTTCCTGCTGATGAGCACCTTGGGAGATAGTGCGCTGTGCTGTGCTTAGAAACTTTCCCAACTATTAAAAGCCATCATGGAAACCCAGGTAGATGTCTGTCTCTTTCGTGCATGAGTTGTTTGGTAGTTAGGGTTCTCATGTGTCCTGGGTCAGATAACAGCACATAAGATAAGGAAAGAAGAAGCTCCAAGCTGTACATTGACAATGGCCAAAAGCATCTGTCTGCCTGTCTGGAACTTGCCAGATCTGTCTTCTGGACCACTGGGATATGTCTGGTTTTGATTCTTCATCTTAATGTTGCCAACTGGGATCTGCCATCTATATTTCATCACCCCTGTTTGTTTTCTAACTTCTGATTCGGCCTCTTTTTCAAATCATTTCCTATGACTTCAGCCCAGATAGATTTTTCCATTCCCTGATAGAGTTTACCAGGAAAGACTTGAACTGTAGGCCTTCTACCTAGTGAGTGTACGGGTGTCAGATTTAAACACATATCCTCTAGAATTATGATAGAAATGAAGAGACAGTTGATTAGTCTCCTACTGAAATCATCCTTTATATAAGACATATCTGGAAGTAAAGGGCAGATGCTGGTTGCCAGTGTAGATAAAAATTTAAACGTTCATATTTATATATTTACATTGTAAGTCAACAAAATTAAAGATATTTTCTTAGTTACTGTTCTATTAATATGAAAGGACACCACAACCAAGGCAGTATTGAATCATTTAACTGGGGCTGGCTTACAGATTCAGAGGATTGGTCCATTATTACCATGGTGTGGAGCATGACAGCAGATGAGCAAACATGGTGCTAAAGAAGCACCTGTCAGAGTTTTACATCCTGTTCCCCAGGCAGCAAGAAGGGAGAGAAAGAGACACTGGGTGTGATGTGGGTTATTGAAACCTCAAAGCCCACGCCCAGTGACACGCCTTCTACAACAAGGCCACACCTCCACCAACAAGGCCACACCTCCTCCAAGGCCACACCTCCACCAACAAGGCCACACCTCCTCCAACAAGGCCACACCTCCTCCAACAAGGCCACACCTCCTCCAACAAGGCCACACCTCCTCCAACAAGGCCACACCTCCTCCAACAAGGCCACACCTCCACCAACAAGGCCACACCTCCTCCAACAAGGCCACACCTCCTCCAACAAGGACACACCTCCTCCAACAAGGACACACCTCCTCCAACAAGGACACACCTCCTCCAACAAGGCCACACCTCCACCAACAAGGCCACACCTCCTCCAACAAGGCCACACCTCCACCAACAAGGCCACACCTCCTCCAACAAGGCCACACCTCCACTAACAAGGACACACCTCCTCCAACAAGGACACACCTCCTCCAACAAGGACACACCTCCTCCAACAAGGACACATCTCCTAATCATTTTCACACAGTTCATCAGTTGGGAACTAAGCATGCAAATATATGAGCCTATGGATAGCATTCTTTTTCAAACCATCACAACACTAAACATTGAGAACATAGAATGCAATAATAACTAAAGATACTACACGTTAGACATTTGTTTTTCATACCACTAAACATCCTACTTGATCACCAGAGTAAGTACATATCTCTATTTGTAGAGTAAATAGAGCATATTCCACACATGAACTGAATCCCTGGGCATCTGGGTAAGGTTTTGCTCTCAAATTCCGTAATACTTTAGCAGAAGCTGTTAAATAAAATAAAGCTGTGCCTGAGAAAGTTATTCTTATTCAGTGCAGGCAACCCAATTCAGCCCACTCACCTGTATCAATAAAGTTTTCCTAGAACATTGCACACCTCATTCACTTTGGTATTGTCTAAGACCAGATCCATGCAACCATGGCTGTTGAGTGTAAGACATGTAACTCTAGAAGTCCAAAATATCAGTTATCTGTCCCTTTAAGAAGAAAGTTTGCTGACCGTTAAGGAAGGCTTCCTTCTTACAGAGAATGACTAATTTATACAACTTCTTATGCTAACTGGTCAACTGTCAAAAGTGTTTCACTATACTCCTTTTTCCCTTTTCAAAATCATCTTACTCTTTTGCAGTAATGCCCGAAAATGCAAACTTTCCTTACCGACGATATGACCGGCTTCCTCCCATCCATCAGTTCTCCATAGAGAGTGACACCGACCTGTCTGAGACGGCAGAGCTGATAGAAGAATATGAGGTTTTTGACCCGACTAGACCTCGGCCCAAAATAATTCTTGTCATAGGTATGACAGCGAGCACTGAGGTTCTTCTCCACTGCTAACTTCAGATGCTTCCATTTCAGTTAGGTGGCATATCTGCAAATGTCAAGTTAGTTAATGACAGCCAATCAGAAACAAAAGTTCAAGGGACAGTAAATGGAAATATTTTAGATCAATTTTTAATAAAACAGAATTATAATTCTGTTTAACACCTCATTCACATTCTTAGATTTCCATTACATCACAGTAATTCTCTATAATGAATTGAAAATAATCCCTTTGAGATTTATGAATCTGTGGGGTTTTTTATTTAGTCTTTATTGTCGATAATTAGTCTATTAGATACTTTCTTTAAACATGGAGATCTTTTTCTCTTTAATTGGCAATTCAAAATTTTATTCCACAGAAGGAAGAGAAATAATAATGTATTGGAAGTATTCATATGAATGCAAGCTAGTACCTATAGTAAAGTAAATTTCCATCTTACTGACAGGCAGATGTAGAAAAATAGTGCTTTATGCCATCAGTGGCTTCTGATTATTATGCAAAAGGCAACGATAAAAGCACTGTGAGTCTTGTGTTGAATACAAAAATATAAGCCCAACTCTGTTTCATAAGGAATAGATACAAAATGTGTGTTAAGCAGTTGTCATTGTCATGAAGGAAGTGTCTCTTTGTGCAAGATCAAATGTTTGCCTATTTTGAATGCCAGGTGGTCCAGGAAGTGGAAAGGGAACTCAGAGTTTGAAAATTGCAGAGCGGTACGGATTCCAGTACATTTCAGTGGGGGAACTATTAAGAAAGAAAATCCACAGTGCCAGCAGCAACAGAAAATGGAGTCTGATTGCCAAGATAATCACCAATGGGGAGCTGGCCCCACAGGTAATACTGCATGATCATCTTTTCTTGTGCAAAAACATAATTGTCCCTGTCTGGAGTACACTGTAGATTTTTATTTTTGTGCTAAAGGAAACAACAATTACCGAGATCAAACAAAAATTGATGCAAATACCTGATGAAGAAGGCATTGTTATTGATGGATTCCCAAGAGATGTTGCCCAGGCTCTGTCTTTCGAGGACCAGGTAAGAATATCTCCTGATAATGTATTAGCCCCTCTCTTCTCTCTTCTGTCTGCTCCCTTTTCTATCATCTATCTCTCGATATGTGTTCATGCTCATGCACACATGTTTTTGGGAATTGAACCTGGGACCTTGCATATGCTAGGCAAGCATTTTACCACTGAGTAATATTATTTTTAATTGATTTAAAAATAATTTTTAATGTCTTACTTTTTACTTAAATTTTTGAGATTAAACAAGAAGACAGACAATGATTTCTTGGCATTGTTTCTGATGCAAACCCATCAATGTGTGTTGGCAAAGGTTTTTTTCCTTGGCAGATGTTTAAAGACTGAAGGCAGCATCTGCCAAGAAGAAAGGTGAAAACTGATAAGAGAATTCATTAATTTTATTTAAAAGTGTAGATGGACCTGGGGTCACCCTACACCACCATCCTTGCAAGCTAAAGAAGGCTTTTCTGCTGTGTCAAAAAAAAAAAATGCTGGGCTTCCTGTGTTGAGAAGTGGTTCAGCTGCCAAAATATATCCAAATGGAATAAATTATGCATTCTCAGCATCTACTGTATGTTAAACAAACACAAAATTGGAATACAGTGTCTATTAAATCTTTAAAAAGATTCATAACCGAGAGTGGCATCTATGTAATTCAGAATCATGAAACCATTCTCCTGAAATACGCAGTGCACTTAGAACAGAGGCAGGTTGAGAGGAACATACGGAGAAGAGCCCCTCCCGTACAGGGGAGCCATGCACAGCTCTCCTAGAACCATCCAACATCTGCCCTCACTCATGGAGCCCCAGCCTTTCACAATGGTCTCCAGTCACTTGGATTCATTGTTCACCACCACACTTCTGAGACTGCAGAAAATCCAGCATAATTTCTTCATAAGCTTACACCTTTGCAGCCTGGAGTTTCTCAGCCATGTTGGCTGTGTAGTGGTACCTGAAGTTGATGTTGTAACTGGTGCTGCAGGGAGTTTGGTGAGTGCAGAGGCAAAGTGGAAAGGTTTATGTAAAATGTGAGTTGGTCCTGTCCTGCTTCATTTGCACTGTGTAGATGGGCTACTTGCAGGATCTTTTTTCTCTTCTCCCACATCTGACATCAGATGTACAAGGGTTTCCACATGCATTCCCCATCACCAACTGGGCATTCAGGAGTTTAATTCTACTTAGCTGTAAAGCATCCATAGTTATTGGACGCCCCACAGGCTGTTTCCATCTAAGAGGTCAGCTCAAACCCCAGCAATTTCCTGTACTTCTCAGTGAATGCCTAAAAGAAAAAATGGGGAGTCTCACACTGCCCTCCATGAGTTTTATAATTTACTGGAATGACTCACAGAAGCAGGAAAATATGTGACTTACATATTGGTATATGTTAAAGGACACGATGTATGATAGTCATAGGCATTGGGGAAGGACAGAGCTTTCTCCTGTGTGCACCAACTCTACATGGCCCTGAGATTCCCAGGTAGCTTTAATAGCCTTGTCGACAACTTCCCTCTACTCCCTGGGTATCAGGGGGAGGGCTAAAAGCTGCCACTACTGTCTAGTCCTGAGTCTACCCAGAGCCTTTTTTGTGGCCACCTCATCAGTACAGACAGCACTTTGTACTGGGAACAAAGACTATGTTTTTATTAAGCCATATCCCATGCTTTTCTTTAGTATCTTTTAAAACTTGATTTCTTTAGTTCATCTTATCTTAGTGGAAATACACACTGAGAGAGAGAGAGAGAGAGAGAGAGAGAGAGAGAGAGAGAGAGAGAGAGAGAGAAGAGAGCGAGATGTTTCCCCCAAGTTTTTCATACCACAGAGCCGTATAAGAAGGGCTAGATTTCTGATGCCAGCACAGCCATTTGGATAAAACATCCAACACCTGTCCGGTTCATAGGACAAAAAAGTGTAGTTTGCTTTCTTCCCCTTGAGTAAATACCAACATTGCAAATAGATCAGGTAGCTTTCCCCTTAAGGGACCACAGTCTCCTGTCAGTTGTTACTCTCCTACCTAGGATGCTGCCATTATCAAATGTGTGGTTGAAATGAGGGTTGTCATCACATACAAACTTCTTGGTCTGTAAGGAAGGGACCATGAAGATCTAAAGTCCCAGGTCATAAAATGGCATGCAGCACCATGTTCGTTGGTGTTGTTGACACCAGCATTAGGCTTACCGGTGCTGTTGAGAACTCAGCCATGCTTCTTCATGGAGAAGACAGGGAAATAGGGTCCACCTGGTGCCAACAACAACTTCACTGCTGTGGAAACTTTACAGTTTGTAACAATTTGTCTCTGGCCAAGCAGAAGTGGGTCCTCTTCTTTCCTTCCTCACACTGCATGCAATCACTCTGCTTGGCATACGTGCAGAGCTCGTTGATACTGTTCTGAAGCCTAAAGTGTGATCTTGTCTCCCTAAGCTCAGTACCTCGGGTGCATGTAGAGTTACTTCCCTTCGATAGACCCAGCTTTGACTCCTTATTCTTAGCTAACACCCACTTACAGTTAAGATCTCCTCCCTGCCTGCCTTTAAAAAACTGGAAGCAGAGGACTGGGACAGGTAAAATCAAGCCTCCTTTAGCAGGGAGGATGTTTGGAGATGTGTGTGTCGCAATCATAGAGTCGTCTACATGTGGTGAGAACCCTTTGAGGTGAGTGCAGAGCGGGTCCCAGGTCCCCCATTCTGTTCTGAGCCTGTTGAAGTGTGATTGTCATCCTCTGCTTGGGATCTTATCAAAGCTGCAGGAACAGGCTTGCATTGGCCTTGGAAAGTCAGTTTTATCATTGAAATGACTTTATTGATGTGTAGATATGGGTCTGCTCTTGCTTGTTCTATTCAGTTATCATGTTTGTTATACATTTCCAACACTGCGGTCTCTATTTTCTATGGATTATGTCTAAATGATATTCTGACCATGGACTGACAGTTCCATCTTGCTATTGTTTAAATATGGATAATGGTCCTCCACAGGTCTACATAACTATCTGGTTCCCAGGATAGAGGTCTTGGGAGGTTCTGCAAAACTTTGAGAGGTGGAGCTTTATGAGATATCCTCCAGTCCTTGCAGGCAACGTTCCATAAGAGATGATGAGACCCCTTCTGTCCCTTCTCTTCCTGTTTGTGATGTGACATTTATTCTGACATGTGCTCCCATAAGGATATACCACCCTTCCATAAGCCCAAAACAGGGGGCCACTCAATCTTAGACCTCAACTTCCAGAACCATGAGCCAAATTATACCTTTTTACTTGGTGCATAGCCTATCTTTTGGGTAATTCCTTCTGGTGATGCACGGCTGATAGATATACTTTTTTTCCAAGTTGGCTAGTCTCTATATTTAAATATTTATAAATTTAGTGTCAATCTTGGTTTTAATTTCAAATGTAAACTTTTTTGTTTAGGCTGGTGTACAGATTGATTTTTGGGAAGGTCATGCCCTTGTGACCATGAGTCCTAGTATTATTTCTGTTAGTAAGGTAAAATACAACAACAAAAACCAATGGGATGGGGCGAGAGTCTACTCAACTCACAGTTCCAATCCACAGTCTGTCATTTTGAGAAGTTGAGGCAGGAACTCAACTAGTACCACATCTTTGTGCAAAGACAGAACAATGCACACATGCCTACTTGTTTGCCTAGGTTTGTTTTGTGGACGTTTTCACTTTTATACATGAAGTGGCACCGCCCATAAAACCCCTTCACAAGCACACTCACAAAGCTACCTGAGAACCAATCCAAGCAGTTCCTCACTGAGAACGTCTTCCCAAGTGACTCTAGACTGCATCAGGCTGACAGAACTGACTGACACATGTAACCTAGAGGCCTATTTTGGAGTTGTTAATGTTTCTAGTTTTCCATATAAAAACCTTGTGCTGTTTCTGTTAGCTGTGTTCCTTTGCACCTATAGCATTATGGACAAATTGCTTGTTTTGTATTCATTCTCCTCAGTGTGTGGCTGATCTTGATGGAATTACTATGTGGTTTGTCTCCTGACACAGACTTCTCTTCTGTGCTCTTTGGGGCAGACTTGATCCATTCACCCGGAGGGCCTCCTTCCTGCTCCCTCTTTTAGGACCCTCACAACTTATTAACTTATTACACCTCTCATCAGCTTATTACACCCCTTTGCCACAGCAGGTTTCAGTAGACATAAAATGGTTTGGAGTGGAAAATAAATACTAGAGTTTTGGATATTACACAAAGGAACAATTTAAATAGAAAGTAATTTTAAATCATTTCTCACCCCTTCATGTGAACCAGTGGGGTTGGTTCTTGAGTAACTGGAGATGGTGAGTGCTGCCCCTGCTCATGTGTAGATTCTTAATGAATTTACGGACTCCCAGAGGCCTCTGTGTTCTCAGGAGAGAATGGGATGACAGAACCTCACAGCACTGCTGTGAGTGACTGAGTCAACCCTCTGGTCCTTGCACAGTTGTGGCTCCTAAGTTAGCGTTTGCCAGAAGCATGTGGTGGTTACTAATGGGCTGTGTCAAAACAACAGCAACAACTTTGATTTGTAACCAGGAAGGGCGGTTCTTCCCTCCCTCTGTCAGAGGCAGTGAAGGCAAAGACTCTATTGGCCTTCAAACCAACGCATTAAATGGCCAGAGGCCACCTTGAGATGTTAAGGCTGCCCACAACAGCCTCACTTTAGCTTGCCTTCTGAGTTTTCCCTGAAGCCTTTGTTTGGCGGTTTTTGTACTGGCTGCTGAAGTCCAGGGACATTCAACACTGCTGGACAGGAAACATTTGAAAGCCCACTAATTGGCACATCCAGCCTCCATCTTCCTCCTCTCCCTTCCCACTCCAGAAGAAGAGGAGGAGGAGGAGGAGGAGGAGGAGGAGAGGATAATTGATTAATTGAAACTAACTGAGGGGTGAGAACAACCTAGAGTCTCAAAATGAGTCATGGAAAAGCTACTTCTAAGACTGCAGGTCCTGAGCTCCCAGTACACATGATGTCATGACATGGGCTCTGACCACTGAGCACCAGAGGGCCTCATTCCTCAGAACTGTGGAGCTGGAGAATCCCTGCACTGTTATCATAGTGTTCCTTCACGTAGTCCCTGCGGCAGTCTGGTTCACCCACACAGCCATGGATACAGACAACCACAAATTGAAAGCACTCTCAAACATCTCTACAAAACAAAACAAAACAAACTCATTCTATATACTGCCTATGTAGAGATAATTGACGGCTTGGTGAAGGAATTTATCCATTATGCCAGTGTAGAAAAGAGGACAAGTTTATTTAGCACATTGCAGGGAACAAAAGACATGAGCTCATAACAAAATAACCACCCATAGACAGCAGTGAGCTATGAGGCTCTCCATTTAGGAGAACCCACTCACTCAATAGCCCAGCCTGCTACTCCCACTATGTAAATGAGGAGACTTCAGACTGCTCAGTATTTGGTCCTGGGCAATGAGGTTGAGCTCCATTTGTGTGTTTTATATCATTTATACCATATAAACGTAAGCAGTTCTGTTCTTTGGCTGTGGCTGGTTTTGCTTGGCCATGTCCTTCTGCTGTGTGACCACCTGGGCAGAACACAGCTACAGTTTTGTTTAGGGATGTCTTCTGAATCAAATGTTCATGGAGGACCTATTCATGTTCTGCACTCTGTCAGTATTGATCTTCCCTACAAATGTTTCCTCTACCCACGATAGAGCTACAAATACAGTCCTGGGCATTGATTGGGAGACTTTTTATTGATCTGTTTGAAATAAACAGGGGTGGCATTCTGGTGCAATTTCCCTAGAAAGGGTTCTGCAGAGAGAAGCATGCTTAGGATCAGTTTTAGAAGGTCCACATTGCTTGGTCCAGGGGCTCAAGTGAAGTTTGACTTATGGTGATAGAGGGTTAAGGTTTTGTCTAAACGTCATCTAGAGTCAGAACTATTGAACTGAAGAGAAAGAAGTTTGCCTAGAGTATTGAAACCATAGGGTGTGTCCTCCTGAGCAAGTGTGTATGGGAAAGGATGACTACCAAGGTAATGCTCCCATTCAGTTTGGGAGGCATTTGCAGAACCACACAGAAAGGATGAACTATAGAAAGCTTTTTCCAGTAGCATCCAGAGGATGAAGGCCATATCTGTGCTTCAGAAAAAGGAATTAAAAAGAGAAACATTTTGGTTCCAAGTGAGGGTGTTTTAAGTGGGACCCCAGCCTGGTTATTCATGGAATATATAGAACCATTTGGAACTGAATATGTTTAATTTTGGAAGGAATGGATTTGATTAGCCATTGACAGAGGCAAGGGCCAGAAATAGAGAAAAAAGGGAAGGAATCCTATTGGAGGGATAAGTGGATGCACTCTTCTAAGTAATGACTAGAAGTGGGCAGTGAGAAGAAAAAATGCAGAGCAGCAGGCACAAGAAGGGATTTTACCCCTTGGAGAAGAATGCAGGATGGTAGGAGCATGCGGTGACAAGGGACAGAGAGTTTGTATTTCAGAAGCTTTTGTCAAGTGGAAGAACCAAGTGAAGATAGCAGGTTAGGTGGGGACAGTCGGCATGTGCCACCGGTGACTCTCTGGCAGTCCTCTGTAGTCTGAAGACTGGGGTGGGAGAGTCTGGGTCAAACCTGATGGTGGGTGTGATCGAGCTATGATAGAGACTTTTCTTTCAGTAGTCATGAAGGGGACATTATTTAATTTACTTAGAATCAGACAATCTTATTTTGACAAAAGAATAAAGCACTTTGCAGGGTGGTTAGTGTGTGTGTGTGTGTGTGTGTGTGTGTGTGTGTGTGTGTGTTAGTTAAAACAGTGTTTCTCTGGGATAGCACAGCTAAGGATAAGACTGTATTCAGGTCACATCCCATGAGGAAAATCCCAAGAGCAGAAGCAGCAGCTGTGGGTCACAGATTTATAGATGAACTTTCCTGCATTGGGCCTTAGGTCCGCTTTAAAGACTACATCTTGGACAGGGTTATTGTTCCCGTGTGGCTCTCTCATTCCTCATCTTGACTGTTTATTAGAAAACCAGGTTTTATGTCAGACAGGTAAACCATGTTAGTAATTTTCTGGTGTTTGACTAAATTGGAGTGTTTGAGAGACCTGCCAGGTCCCTTCTAGCCAGGCTGAAGCTGGGTGCCTGCATGATACACTCTGAATGCATTAGGAACCAGCTTCCCCAGGTGAAAAACTGGGATCAGGGATGCTGAGACTTTGTTTTGAAACCTTAATAATTAACATTTGTCTAATTATACTCTTTGCTGGGTCTTTAAAGCTATGTAGGTGGCCAAGATTCACCTTTGTTTCGCTAGTCAGAGCTCATGGAGGGGGCTGGTTAAGAAGGACCTGTGGCTCCTCCAGCTGGTCTTCATCAGCTATATCCTCTACTGGAATGGTTAACATTCCTCCATGGAGTTGCCCTGGCCAGAGAACCTTAGTTTCTGGGGAAAAGGATTTTCACTGAAAAGCCTTTTAAAGAGGCCAAATTCCTCATCCTCCAGGGCTGGACTTGTCCACAGGAACAGGGAGGCCTTTGGATTTGACTATAAAGTTTTCTTGGATGGAAAGTATGGCCTCTAAGCATCCCAGACCTCGATGGATTGAGATAGATAGGCAGATAGATAGATAGATAGATAGATAGATAGATAGATAGATAGATGATAGATGGATGGATAGATGATGGATAGATGGATAGATAGATACATAGATAGATAGATGGATGACAGGTAGGTAGATGATAGATCGATGGATAGATAGATAGATGATAGATAGATGATGGATGGATGGATGATAGATGGATAGATAGATGACAGGTAGGTAGATGATAGATGGATGGATAGATAGATGACAGGTAGATAGATGATAGATAGATGATGGATGGATGGATAGATAGATAGATGATAGGTAGATAGATGATAGGTAGATAATAAATGGATGGATAGATAGATATATAGATAGATGATAGATGGATGGATAGACAGATAGATAATGAATCTTAGGAAAAGCTGGGTCCCTTCCTCAAGGTAGCAATTGTGAGCAGAAGCCAGGAGGCCTTTGGATACAATAAGGTAAGGAAAATGGAGAAAGGGAGGAACAATCCTCATTGCCTGCAGCAGCTGTGTGCATGTGCCTGTGTGTATGTGTGTGTGTGTGTGTGTATGTGTGTGTGTATGTGTGTGTTTGGATGGGCTGATGAAAGAACTTGATCTTTCTATCAGAGTGAGAATGAGAACACATTTATCTAGTTAAATAAACTTGTGAGCATGGCAGTAACAGAAAAACCACCTGCATATGACAATAGGCTCTAACTCCTCCATTTGCAGATCTTCTCAGTGTGTTAGGGTGAGCTCCTGTGCATACGATTTCAGTTTCTTATCGTGCAATTTCTGCTGTGCCAACTAGAAAGCTCAGTGGTGTTGGGCTGTGGCTCATCTTGTTTGGCTGTGCTCATCTACATACTGGTATGTTAGTTTTGGTTTTTGAGGCATAGTCTGACTATATAGTCCAGGCTGACCTTGAACTTTTGATCCTACTTACTCGGCTTCCTGAGCGCTTAGACTATACATTTGTACCATCATGTTTGGCTACATTTTATTCTAGTTTTGGTCCAAGCAAACTATTTTTAGACTATTATTTTAATTTAATGTACATTGTGTGTGTTTACGTTATCACATCACTCCCTAGGCAAATGCCTTCATTGCAGTCTACAGACAAAGAAACTGAAACTCAGAAAATGAGTGGCCTCTTCTCACCCACTGTCAGCAAGGACATGGCTTGCATTCCAGTCTTGGACAGGGGTTGAAGACCACTAACTTTCCCTACACTAGAGACGATGAACAGGCAGTCTTTAGGCTGAGTGTAGGCTGAAAACAACATTAAAAAATAATGTGTGCCAAATTTTAAAATTGGAAGATTAGAAAATAGAAAGCAGTTTTCTGGAGATTTGGTGGCTCCAACACACGTGCCTGATGCTCAGCGGTTGACAGGTGGGGTTAGACAAGGAGGTGCTCTTCCGTTGTGACTGTCCCCAAGCCAGCTTAGACCTACCTCTCTGCCACCAAGCTGGCCTTTAGAAAACCTCCAAATCTATATCCCCCATCCTCTGCTCAGCCTCCTCTGGTCTTAGCTATGAGCCCTGCCAACAGAGCCCTGTCCACAGGCTGCTCATCACTCCATGACTCTATGACTCCATGTTGTCCTAGATGTCAAATGCTGTTCCTTCATTCTCAGGATAGCCTGTGCTCCCTGAGATAACACTGATGAGCCCACAGATAGCCCTCTGCACCAGGCTTCTCCCAGCAGTGCCTCCAGTTTTTCTGGATTCTAAAACAGCCTGATGGAAGCTGGAGTCCTGGCCTCTCTGCTGCACATCTGTGAAGCACTGAAGGATAGAGCTTGCTGATTGCTTGATTGGTATGGGAAAATGATAAAAATAATAATAATAATGTATTAGTAACAATGATAGACACGTCATATTGGACACACACCAGACACTTTTCTGAATCCATCTGCATTCTTACACAAAATATGCTGATTCTGAAAACAATATAAAGACATTTTACATGTGAATAATGGGTAATCTGCAAGTGTGTCTGTGCCAAGTCACAGCACTCCTGACAGGCAGGTATAGTTTGAGCCCAGGTGGTTTGGGTTAAGTCTTGAGAATTCAGTCTCATTACCACCATGTTTTAAGAAACGTAGTTTGTGATATTCCTTATTTACAAGTGTTACAATATTCCTTTTATGTCCTAGTTTGCTTATCATTGCTGTGATAAACACCACTGCCAAACCCAGCTTGGGGAATGAAGACTTCATTTCTATGTAGGGTTATAGTCCATCAGGAAGGGAAATCAATGCAAGAAGAGCTCAGGGCCAGAACCTGGAGTTAGTAACTGAAGCAGAGGCTTTGGAATAAAGCTACATTCTGGATTATTGTCTCTCTCACATCCAACTACCTTTTTTTTAAAAAAAAAAAAATCTTTTCAGGATCACTTGCACAACAATGACACAACCCACAATAGACTGGGTCTCTCCTCTTCTCTCCCTTCCTCCCCTCCCCCTCTCTCCCCTTCTCCTCTCTCTCTCTCTCTCTCTCTCTCCCTCCAACTTGCTCTTAGCTACTGCTCCAGAGCTATGCCTGCCTGCAGGCTGCTATGCTCCACACCATGATGGTCACAGACTCTGACCCTCAGGAACCTTGAGTCTATAAATTCGATGCTTTCTTTTATAAGTTGCCTTGGTTTCAGCGTCTTCATAGCATTAGAATAGTAACCAAGACAACAGCCAACAAGACGTGGATGACAGATAAGAATCTCACATGGTAAACATATTTAAGGATATTATTTATTTCTAGCAGGAGGACAGAGTAAATGGGATGAGAGCTAAATAGCTGAAATGTCCCCTGTGGTCCAGTGAAGAATCCGTATGGACTGTTGGGGAAAAGCAAGAGCCTCTTGTATGTCATTTCATTGCATTCCACGGCATTGCCTAGTGTGGTAGTTCATACCTGTAATCCCAGCAGCAGAGAGGCTGAGGATTGCTGTAACTTTGAGGCTAACCTGGGCTACCTAGTAAGTTCCAAGTAAGAGATTAACCCAGGCTAGAGACAGACCCTGCACCAAAACAAAGGCAGCAGTAAAATGGTCATTAACTTTCTTCCAGGCTGTGGCACTTTAAAAGTACAGAGATGAACAAGTCTGTAAGTGCTCATAGTACAAATATGTGTAGAGAGTGTGTAGTAGTGTGTCATCTTGCTGTAATTTATAATAGAGAATACATTCCTATAGTTGAACTTTATAATGATATAAAATTATCAAGTCTGGGACACTGTGTCCTACCCTTACCCAGGCTACTCTCCTAGGATTGTGCAACGTGTCCTTCCAGATACAGTGTATATGAAGAAAATGGATTTTCCCAACTCTGTGTGTGTGTGTGTGTGTGTGTGTGTGTGTGTGTGTGTGTACAGGTGCAGTTGAGTATCGGGGCTAGAGGTTAACTCTGAGTACTGATTCTCAGGCACTACCCATCTTGGTGTATTTGTTTGGTTGCTCAGTGGTTGGTTGGTTGGTTTTGCTTTAGTGTTTGGCACTAGGGCCTCGAGCATACTGAGTAGGCTAAGCTGTGTGGCCACTGAGTCCAGGGAGCCCCCTACCTCCAACTCCCTAACAGCGATAGATTGCAGGTGTGTGTCACCATGCCAGTCTGATGGAGGTGCTGGGTTCTGAATGCAGGTCCTCATGTTTGGATAGCAAGAATTTTACTACTTGAACTCTCTCTCTCTAATCCCACCTCTTGCTTTCTCCACCAAGTATCTTTGGATTTTATTCTCCTGTAACCTCTTGAACACACATCCCATCACCGCAGATCATGTGAGCACACACGCAGAGTATTTAAGAGACTGTGGTGCAGGGGAAATAACTAATTACATCAACTTATGTTTTGATATGAAAACCATTTTTATATTATTTAACCTATGTTTACCTTTGTAAGTTTCAAAGAATGATTTAAACTAAATTGATTTTGAAGTTATTAAACCTACTGTTTGCTATTGTACCACGAGGTATGTAAGTCCTTTGTAGGTGACAGATGCTGTGTGACAGTACAGGGCTGTGATACTGACACTTCATTTCTCCTACTTAGAGATATTTATATTAAACTTAAAACAGGATGTACTTCCCCTTCTTGTACCTATTTCCTCATCCCAAGACACACCACCATGAGTGCACATACCTTACACAATCATGGAGTCGAGGACTTGGCATTTCTCAAAGATGGTTGACAAAAGGAAGAAGGGATTGACAGTTCCCTTAACACAGGTTCCAGCCTGTTTAAGGCAGCAGTTGCCATGGTGTTTTCTTCTCTGAGGTGTGCTCAGTGTTTGGCAGTGGAATGTTCATAGTCAAAAAGCTGAGACTTAGCCATAGCCCATGCTAAGCACATTGATTTAGATTGTGCTGTGGTGGCATGGTGGCAAGGGTTATGGGGAAGGGTCTTTAACATCTGCTCAAGACATATGCTCAACCATTTCCATCTCTTCAGGATTCTGCTTCTTGTTTGTCTATGTACTTCGAGGCACGGTTTTGCTATGTGGTCAAAGCTGGCTTGGTACTGGCTGTGTTAGCCAAGGCTGGCTTTGAACTTGCAGTAATCTTCTTGCCTTCTCCTTTTGACTGTGGTTTGTGCCAGAATACCCAGAGAATATGTATTTTAGATGCTGGGAATTGGACACAGTGTCACCCACATGCTAAACATGAACTTGACACCATATCCACATCCTTTAGGCTTCTTGAGTAACTGTACTCAGGAGAGCCATGACCTATGCACTCACACAGCCCTTGTGAACTCTGTTCACCATGCATTGTAGATTAGAGATGTGAGATTTGTCAGAGTAGCTCTATATATGATCTGGATTTTTTTCATTTTTTAGTGATTTCCTGTAGTGTCTATAATTTAGCCTCAGCTTTGCCATTATAAGGGAGTTTAAAAATAGATTTGGTTCTGAGTTTGAGTGACTGAGAATATACATATGAAAAAAATTTCAACTAGATAAATATGTTTTTTAAAGCTTAGAGATAAAGGAAAATCAATCCCCAGAAGGCTGTCACTATCCCAGTTGCATATGAATTGATTTGATAGACTAGTAATTTGATTTGCTATTCCTAAGGGAGACAAATTTGATTTGCTTTTAAGGGGGGTGATTTAATTTTAATTATACAGTATTTTTTTAAGCGTTAACACTTTGACACAAAATATTAAATAAAGTCTTGCTTCTTTCCCTAGAACTAATGACTTAGAAGCTTGTTTACAATTATTTAATAATTAGACTTTGAGATTGAAATTATATTAGAAGTTAATTATTCATTTATTTTTTATTGTGATGTGTTGTGATACAATATAAGTCCATTAAAACTAAAGGGCTGATGAGATTTTTTTTATAATCAACCTATTTTAAATGAAAGGTAATTTCCCAACTTTGTATAGCCATAAATCAAAGTCAGCCTTGATCACTGCTATGCATATTAAGTGTGGGTACCATATAACACAGTACCCTTGAATTTAGTGGTTTACAGCACTGACTATAATCTACAGGGATTAATTACATGGAACGAAGCCAAGAACTGTTCAGATAGTTAGTTTCAACTCAGAGTCTCTGTGGAAGCTGTTTTTCAGTGGTGGTTGGGGTTAGAAGCACTCCAGTGTTGTAATTACACAGATGCATGATGCTTGATCTGGGCAGATCCAGTGGATACAGGCCAGACAACTGCAGCTTCTCAGGCATCATTCTTGCTGCCTCAGGGACTTTATGGTCCTCAGGGAACACAAGGCTCCAACGGTATTAAGCTGGAGAGCCAAAGGAAGCCCTGGATCTATCTAACCTAGCTTTACACAATGCTACTTCTGCCTTGTGGCCTTGTGTGTGTGTGTGTTAGATATGAGTCTCCAAGACTAATCATATTCAAGGGCAGGAGAATCAGATGATTTTAAGAACACAGTGGATGTAAATCAAAAACAAAAAAAAACAGACTTGAGTCAGGTGTAGTGGTATAACCCCAACAACCCTAGAGGCTGAGGCATGATCAATCAAGGCTTAGAGGCCAGCCTGGCTGAGTAGCACAGCCAAGTTTCCAAACAAATGTAATTGGCATGTATCATGCAACTCAGGAAGCAGCTGTCCATCTTCCCCTGCTCAGATCCACCTCCCTTTCTTTCCTTTCTTCTCCCTGTTCATGCCAAGAACTTAGTGCCATCTTGTCATCTTCTTTGTCTATATTCCCACTGCATACAGTGTGCCTTGGGCTCGTGGCTTATAACTCATTCACTCACCTCTTAACCCTTGTGTTTAAAACCTATATTATAATCTCTTGATAAATTCCAACTCTTCCACAGAAAACCATGACATGACTCTCTGTGTTGGAAGTCTTAGATGACTATTGTTCACAAATGCATTTCTCCCAAATGTTTTGCATCACCAATGGTTGGATATCTTATTTGTGTTTTACTTTATTTATTTTGATGTTTGAGACAGGCTCTTGTTGTATCCTAGGCTAGCCTGGAACTCACTCTGAGATGAATAATCTCACTGTCTCAGCCTCCAAGTGAGAGACTGTGGCTATTCCACCATACTCAGAAAATCCATCCTGTTTGAAAAGGAAACTGGGCATGGTGGTAGATACATCCAGCACTTAGGGGCAGGGCACGAGATTCGGTGTTTAAGGTCAAAATCTGCTAAGTAGTAGGTTTGGAGGCCAGTCTGAGTTGCATGAGATCTTGTTTCAAAACAAACCACAAAAAAGTATATTGTCCAGGTTATTTCACAGACTGAGATAGTTTCCTGAGTGGAACCCAAGAATCTGTTCTGTACAAAAAAAAAAAAGCCAGCTTAAACTTAGTATGTGGCAGCACAGGCCAGTGATTCTCAGGGATGTGTGGTCAGTAGTTACAGAACTGGTGATCTGGTGGTAATAGCATTAAAAATTGTTACTGGAGTGTGAACACCCAGTTACTCCAACATCTGGATCTACACTCATCTTTTCACTTCACTTGAGTGGGAGAACTTCCTTACAGTATAGGACTCTGTAGCATGAATTCAGATTATATGAAAAGAAGACTCAGAGCCCAATATTGGGAAGGGCTGAAATATCAGAGAGAGAAAGCACCACAGTCAATTCTTACCCAGCTGTCTTCCAGCTTCCTCAGCCTCGCTCCTGGTCGCTTCTGCTGGTTTCCTACACAACCTTATATACCCTTCTTGTCAGCTGTATCCCATCCAGGTTAGGATTAAAGGTGTGAACTACTCTATTTCAAAGTAGCTAGCCTTGAGCTAACAGAAACATAGGAAGTTCTGTCTCTGGAGTTATAGGATTAAGGGTGTAGGTCACCACTCCCCGCTTTCCCTGTGCTGGGATTAAAGGTATGTGCTGCTGAATCCCAGCTGTTTGTCCTTGTACTCAAGAATCAAGAAATTCCTGAGCTATCTGCCTAGGTTTTGACTGTGTGTTAATCTCTCGAATATTTCAGGTTTTATTAAATATGTAACATATCACCACAGGACTCCCAAAGAAGATGTCTTCCCAGTATTAATATCTTTGAGTGACATATGCCTCTAAGGGATCTTTGTCCCAAATAGTTTCACCCAAGCTAGTTGTGTCTGGTCTTACCACTGTCACGTCAAAATACACCTTTTCTTTCTTCCTGTCTACTCATCTTTGGTAATCTTTATTCATTTCCTTTCTCCTTTTTAAACAAGCTTCTATCCTTAGCAACTCTTGAACAACCCCCTTAATATACCAAGCCTTGGTTGCTGTGTTCTACTCTCCACTTATAAGAAAGCTATGCTATAATTTGAAACATGCCTATGGCTCTAATCACAGTAGTGCATATTGTTTAGCAGATGGCTGTATTGTCGGGGCTCTTCAGGGAAGTAAGGGCAGACTCATAGACTGAGTAGGAGGGCACATTATAGGGTGTGCCTAGGACACCTTTGCAAGATGTACGGGATATGAGATAGTGATGGTTCCACACCCTATGACTGAGGGAAGAGAAACCATTCTCTATCCCAAGGCCTGAAAGGCAGACACTGTTTTATTTGAACCCATGACAAAAAGATGCCAAATGAAGATGACAGGCAGGATCCTTGACATTCCATAGAAAGAAGCGGTAGTCTCTGATTAGAACCAAGGGAATAAACATCTCCTTTCCTTCTGCCACCTCCCCATGTCCTGCTCATGCTTCCCCTTGTTTCAAACCAGCAGAAGCCAGAGGTCAAGAGAACCTGGGAGTGCATTCTGGAAGGGTCACCTGCTTTGGCACAGAACACAAGCAGAGCTGGTGGGGAATGAACCAGAGAGGCAGAGGGCATGGGCAGGACAACAACTACGGACTTGCTGATGGCCAAGGGGTCTTTACATACTTTTTTACTCATAGCTCCTCTGTGTACAGGAAATCCTCAGTAACTGCCTCATCTCTTCCCACCAAGCATCCATTTGTTTGTTTCCACAGAATGCTTCATATGGATGAGTTACAAAAGGTTGTCAATGGTTACCAAATCAATACTTCCTATATAGTGATCCACTCTGACATAAGTGACTGTCTCCTTAATAAGACAGCCTAGTTTCCTTTACCATCTTTTCCTTACTGAATGAGAGTTCCTGGAGAAAATGCTCATGCAATTCTAATTTGAGTATCTTAAGTAATTAACAAAAAAATAAAGTCAAATTAAGCTGGCTGTTATAGACTTAGGAAACCCAAAATGTTATTTTTGTATCATTCCAATTTAGCTATGACTTAAAGCATATTGCAGTTCATAAACAGTGAACATGTATAAAAGGTACCCCGTGTAATGAAGGAAAAGAATAAAATGTGAAATTTACCAAAGGAATTAATAGGATCCCAT
This sequence comes from Sigmodon hispidus, assembly GCA_004025045.1. Classification (NCBI taxonomy): domain Eukaryota; kingdom Metazoa; phylum Chordata; class Mammalia; order Rodentia; family Cricetidae; genus Sigmodon; species Sigmodon hispidus. The sequence goes on from PVIH01023309.1 coordinate 21,450, forward strand.
GTCTAGTGGAATATTCAGGTAAGATCTTCATTGTTTGAGTATAAATGAATATGCTTCATTTTTATAATAGGAGCTTTTAATTTTAAAGCCACAGATCAAGAATAAGGGACAGAGAAGACAGACCATGCAAACACCAACACAGAAAAGCTTGATAACCCTAGTGATGCTTCAGAAGCCATGGCAAGGAGAGTCACTGGGGCAGAGGGATATGCCCTGATGTGAACGGTTACTTCACTGGGTCCTTTGAATACATTCAGCTGTGTTGTCTGACTGTGATGCACATGCTGGCTAGAAATTGCTAGTAAACCAGACTAGCCTCAAACTCACAGAGATGAGCCTGCCTTTTTCTCCAGGGGCTGGGATTAAAGGTGTGTGCCGCCATACCTAGGCCTACAGCTGCATTTTTATGTGTTTAGTGACATACAAATTATAGAAGTCTACATATATAGTTATTATATACAAGTTTTTTAGATAAAAAATAAATAAATGATAGAAATAAAATGGGCACACTCAGACTTGGAAATTTTGTCTGTTTTCATAGCTTAATATAACTGGATAAAATAGCAACAGTGAGATAGTTTGAACAATAATAGACACATCTGAAAACACTGTCAAACAACTGTGTAAAGCATAGTATTCTCAAGTACACATATACATTAGTAAAAGTAAATTAGCCCCCAGAATAGGTTGCATAGTACACAATAGACTGTATTCTTTAACAGTGGCAAAAAAGAAAAAACATTTGACAAGATTCAACAGTGATTTATTGAGTTGAGGGTGTGCACAGAAACTAGCATATTGGAAATAGGAAGGAATTCAGTCTGACAAAAGATGTATTTTATAAACCCCACAGTTAACATTGTATTTAATGGTAAAATGTTGTGTGTTTTCCTTCTAATAGTGGGAACTGCAAATGGATACCTCCTTTTTATCTTGTTTAGCATTGTACTGGAAGTTAAATGACCACCACAGTGGTTCTCAATCTTCCTAATGCTGCCACCCTTTAATACAGTTCTTCATGTTGTGGTGACCTTCAACCATAAAATTATTTCATTACTACTTCATAACTGTAATTTCTCTGCCATTACAAATCATAATGTAAATATTAGCTATGCAGGATATCTGATATGTGAAAGAGCTATTTGATCCCCAGAGGGGTCATAACCCAAAGATTGAGAATCACTGCTCTCAGAGAAGACCAATAAATGGAAAGTGTAAATGTAGGGCAGAAAAAAAGGCTAGTCTGTATTTTTGGATTATATGACCATCTAGAAAGAAAATCATAAAATAATCTATAAAATGAATGTCAAAAATAATGCATTACATTTCACAAAGTCCTGGAACTCAGAGTCTTTGTGTGGTCTAGTTACATCTGTTCACTTTGCAGCAAGTTTCTCTGTTTTATGTAGTAAGTCATCCTCACCTTATCTAACTTCTTGATGATGGCTTGTTTGTAAACCCCTGAGTTAGAAGGGAATCAAATGTGTGGTCATGGGTACTTGATCTAAATACAGTTTGGTGTAGATGGCAGATACACCATGTTTGCTTCAGAAGGGAGCAGGGACTAGTGTTCTGATACTGAGCAGCTTGTAATTACGGTATTTACGATGTATGTGCCTGGCTTTCTCTGTTTTCTGTGTATTACAGCCTAAAAAAATTCTCATTCATGCTGTGAAGAAATCTTCATAAGAGGATTACTTAGTCACAAATTTTGGAGGCATCTTTATTCAACATTTGGGGACAGGTGACCCTGTCTCTGAGAATAGCTAGGTCACTGCTGTGTCAAGCAAGCCCAGGTGCACAGTGATTGTTAGCAGTTTCTCTGTCAGCCAGTTTCAAAACGCATCTTGCCTTATACAAATTCTTGGGATTATCAACAAGACTTTTAAGAGACTTTAAATTAAAACAAAATCAATAACTACTGAGATTATGTTGTATATGAGAAAATTGAGTCATGGAGACATTAGGTGACTGGATGAGATTTACAGACTGGATGAGCGCCTGAACTATATACTGAAGAAGTTGAGCCACTTGCTACATACTGTGTCTCTCTGAGCTATTCCATCCCATAGTAAAATAAATAAATAAATAAATAAATAAACCAGCAGTAACAACAGAAAAGGTCACCGTTGAGTCTAGACTCAAAAGACTCCAGTTTGCCAGCCAAAATATCTCTGTAGTTAGATTAGATCCAAGAACATATTCATATGTGGAAATCTATCATATTACGGTGGATTTTTGCTTTCCTAAGAGGCAGAAGCATATTCAGCTTTTTAAAAGCTCTCTGGTTATTTTAAATGTTTGTTTTCTTTATACTGATCTCTCTTGATTTTTTTTTTTTTTTTTGAGTCAGTGTTTCACTATGTAGCCCTCGCTGGCCTGGGACTATAGAAAGCATACTAGCTTTGAGGATGTATGGATCCTAACTTTGCAGGCCTGTGCCATCATGTCTGTGTCATTGGCATCTCTTCATGAACATTTCTCATTGGTTTTAAATAATAGTGAATTGTAGTCATAAGTTTCTCTGCTCTGCCTGGCCAGTCCTGCAGCCATTTAATCCCAAATAATCATGCACAAGTTTATATTAATTTTAAAGTGTTTGGCCTATGGCGCAGACTTATTACTTGCTAACTCTTAAACTAACTCATGATTCTTATCCATGTTTAGACACACGGCTTGGTACCTTTTCCTCAGTACAGCATTCTCACCTTCCTTCCTCTGTGTCTGGTTCAAGTCTGCTGCTCTGCTTTTCCTCTTTCCAGAATCCTCGTAGTTGGGTGGCCCAGCCTCTACTCAGGCCTGATTTCTAACCAATTAGTGTTTTATTAAACAAATACAATTGAAATATACTCACAGCATTATTTCATTATCTTTCTCCTCCTCACCCCACTCCCAGCTGTTTCAATTCCTGATTCAACTTTCCTAGTGCTAGGATTAAAGGTGTGTGCCACCACTGCTTGGCTCTGTTTGGCCTTGAACTCACAGAGATCCTGTTGAATCTCTGCCTCCCCAGTGATGGGATTTAAGGTGTGGGTCACCACTTCCTGGTCTTCATGGCTTGGCTTTGTGGGTGGCTCTGTCCTCTGATATTCCAGACCGTTTTTATTAAATATAGAATATATCACCACAGTGCATTGTCTGATTGCTCTCTCTCGAGTGCAAATGTTTGCAGAAAATACCTCGGAGTTACATATAAGAAAAGTCTTTAAGGCATAAATTGTTAAAAATTAGCACAAATTATTGGAGCTAACTCCTAGTTCTTCCTATCTGGAAATTTGTGTGTGTGTGTGTGTGTGTGTGTGTGTGTGTGTGTCTGTCCTAAACCCAGGACCTCACACATACTGGGCAAGTGCACTACTGAACTCTATTTCCAGTACAAAATTTTATGATTTTTGAAAATAAAAAAAACATATCACACACATTAGATACTTAATGTCTACAGAATGATCTCATAAATAAATGAATAAATAGAAAACTAATGGATTAAAAATCTCTGGTATACCTTCCTACATTTGCGATTCTCTGTCATAGCAAAGAATCTTTTTGAAATTTTTCCCCAGAAATGTTTTACTTGGAATTTCCAAATACTCTAATAAATGTTCTCCTTTAAGCAATATATGTCTATATAAACTCCTGGTGTAGGCAGATGCACTGATATAAACAGTGAGGAGCTGTGGGGGAGGTAGCAGAGGAGGAGAGGGAGGGGGAAGGAAGGGGATGGTGGTATGGCTAGGGAGGGGGAA
>PVIH01023310.1:0-25122 GCA_004025045.1 Sigmodon hispidus
GATAATTTTGCAGGGTATAGTATTCTAGTTTGGCATCCATGCTGTTTAAGCGTCTGTATAACTTCTGACCAAGCCCTTCTAGCTTTCATCGTTTCCATTGAATAGTCAGGCATTATTCTAATGGGTCTGCCTTTATATGTGAGTTGGCCCTTTTCTTTTGCAGCTCTTAAAATTTTTTCTTTGTTCTGTATGTTTTGTGTCTTGATTATAATGTGGCGCGCTGACTTTTTTTTGGGATCATATCTATTTGGTGTTCTATAAACTTCTTGTATCTTTATGGGCATTTCCTTCTTCAGGTTAGGAAAGTTTTCTTCAATGATTTTATTGAAAACATTATCTGTGCCTTTGAGCTGGTATTCTTCTCCTTCTTCTATCCCTATTATTCTCAAATTAGGTCTTTTCATGGTGTCCCAGATTTCCTGAACATTCTGAGTTATGGCTTTTTTAGTTTTACTATTTTCTTTGACTGATATATCTATTTGAGCTACTGAGTCTTCCACTTCAGAGATTCTATCTTCCATTTCTTGGACTCTGTTTGTTATGCTTGTATTTGTGGTTCCAGCTTTTTCCTTCAGGTTTTCTCTTTCCATCTTTGCCTCATTTTGTGCCTTTTTTATTGCTTCTATTTCAGCTTTTAGTTCCTGGCATGTTTCTTTCATAGCTTTGTTCATCTCTTCCAATTTTTTGTTTGTATTTTCTTCTATTTCTTTAAGGCTTTTTTCATATCTTCTTTTAGAGCTTCAATGATCATCAAAAAGGAATTTTTGGTGTTGCTTCCTTCTGTTTCCTCTTCATTGCTCAGTTCAGGTCTTGTAATTGTAAGATCGCCACTCTCTTCTGGAGTTACCATGTTGTCCTTTGTATTATTATGTAATTTCTTGCACTGACGTTTGCCCATGGCTTCAGTGGTTCACGATTAGATGGGTCCTGGTCAGTTGTGGCACTTGAGTTTGTGTGTCACCTGTCACCTCTCTGGTCAGGGTTTGATTCTGTCTTTCAGAGACCCCTGCAGTTGTTGGTTCGCTCAGTTCGAGGTCGTAGTGGGGAGCCCTGCAGATTCCCTCAGCAGGAGCTGTGGGTGTGGCCGGGGCACAGTTCAGCTGCCCCTGCTCCAGAGTGCGCTGGGACTCTGCAGAGAGCACCCGGTCTCGACAAATATGTCTTATATTTAAGTGTTATATGATCCATTCTTTCATTATTTTTAAAAATAGTAGTTTTTGATAACTATTAACTATTAGAGAATCTAATTCTATTGTGTTACTATTCTGCATTAGACCAGTTAGTCTATTAGAACACTATCTGAACTTCTTTTTTTTTTTATTTTATTTTTTCTTTTTTCAAGGTCCCTTCCCCCTCCCACCACATCTTGTCATTTTTCTTCTCTGCAACTCCCCATTCCCTCCCTGGGCAGGGAACAGACAGTCCTATGGTCCCACTGACCCAATAATGCTTGGATCAGTCTCCACTCCTCAAGAGTGAGTCTGGTGTTCCTATAGTTGGAGTGGGATCTGAAGGGTCAGTCCAGGGTGTTTCTGATTCCAGGCTGTTCAGTGGTTGTGGTTTGCCGCTTGGGCATGTTTGGCTTTTTTTCTTGTTTGTTTGTTTAGAGACCACTAGAACTTTTTAAAAGGGGCAATATGTATACTTGTGTGCTACAGGATAAGGGATATGATTAGAATACTAGTTTTCCTCTCTTGGCTAACATCCAAGATGGTAGCCACCAACACTGTAAGCTCAAAGGCAAGCTCAGAATTTGAAGAGACTGATTTGTTATGTTTTGAGTGTGTTTAGTTTGAGGTTCTTGGGAGGCAACAAGAAACAGGTTTCCAGTAAAGAGCAAGAGGTATGCATGAGAGTCTGAAAGATGAGAACTTAGGAGGGGTCAGCACGGGAGGGAGGATAAACCTCAACAGCTTTGTAGCACCAATTCTTTCAATTCTCTACCTATTTACAATGCTATTAAAGTTTGAATACCTTCAATTTAGATCATTTAAGCAAGCATTAGGAAAATAAACTTTTTATGCTCATCCCCTCTACCCCCAAGCTTACAATACATTTTATAGCTTAACAGATTGGAATGTTTTTTTCCCCCTTGTTGGAGTCCTCGGTATTTCAGATCTCTCAATTCCAGTAAAAAGTTTTGACCACAAGACAAACATAAATGTTTGGCTTACTTCATTCCTATTATTAACATTCATCATTAAGAATTTACAGTGTCTGTGTCAATGGAACAGGCCCTAAAGAAGACAGAGTAGACACGAAGAGGCAAGGAGAGAGAAGAGGGAATGTTGAGAAAGTTACAGGTTTAGGGCAGCAGCAGCAGCCGTTATGGCCTGTCGTTGGCAGGTGTAGTGGGACAGGGCTCTGCTCAGCTTCTTTGCTCTCTGCTCAGGACTGTCTGTGCTCTGAGATTTCTCACAACACCTGTGAAGGACAGCATTTTAGGAGATGGGGGTATGATGGGTAGCTTTAGTATCTTTTAAAGAGAGCTGATTCCTCTCCCTGTTCTTCTTTAATTCTGCAAATGCAGGGGTGGGGATCTCAATTGGATGTTACAGATTCTTTGACTACTATCAATCATTAACCTCTCTTATTGAGTCAGAGAAAGGAAAGAAAGATCTAGAAGTAATGGTTTTCCATGTGTAATATGGTTACAAACTTTGTTTTCATTTTTATATGAATGTTTAGATTGCCCTCTCTGTATTTGGGGGTTCTGATCCATGATTCAGCCAACTTTGGATCAAAAGCACTGAGGAAAAGAAGTGAGTGTATGAACAGCCACAGACCTCCCCCTAATTGTCATTATCCTCTAGAGCAGTGGATCTCAGCCTTCCTGTTGCTGTGACACTTTAATAAAGTTCCTTATGTTGTGGTAACCTCAACCATCAAGTTATTTTTGTTGCTACTTCTTAACTTCAATTTCACTGCTGTTTTGAACTGTAAATATTTGCTATGCAACTCTCAAAGGGATTTGTGACCCACAGGCTGAGAACCACTGCCCTAGACAGTGCATTATAACAACTATTTATGTAGCGATCACATTTATTAGACATAGGTAGCCTAGAGATAAGTAATAAATGTGGAGATTTGAGGTTAGATGCAAATAGGACATTTTATATACAGGATTTGTCGTCTAAGGACCTTGATGCTGGAGAGAGCATAATAATGTATCATCTGTGGATGCCCAGAATTGCTTGTATTTAGGTTTTAAAGATGTGAGCCGACTTGATGTTAAATACTATTGTGGCATATAGCAGGCATTTGGATTCTAAAGTCTAAGGTTTATAGATGTAGATACAGATATAAATAGATAATAAAATGCAGGTAGCAAAGGTGTAAGTATACTTTTAACCTTTAGTCGTTTTATTAGCACATTAAATGTCTCAATTCTTTGTATCTTTAAATCTTTTTAAAGTTCTTCATAGCAAGTATCATTCTTTCTGTTAATTTATGTTTCTTCATGGAACCTACTTGCTACATGTTAAAGCCTATGAAAGAAAAGATGTTCTGATTTTCCCCTGAGTCATTTTTCTCTCAGATGTTAACGAGTCACTCATATGTGAAATAGCTTAGCAAAAACTGCAGTTGAAAATCAAAGAATAGAAGAGTTTCTCATGCTCTAGAAACAATTCTTATTGAATAGTGAAGAACCTGAGTGTGGTGGCTCATGCCTATAACCTTAGTACTTGAGAAGCTGAGGCAGGAGGATTATCATTAGTTAGGGGCTATCCTTGACTGCAATATGAAACCATGTCTTAAAATAAAACAAACAAAACATGACACAAAAATATTAAATATTAGTGAAGATACAGAAAAAAAGAAGCTTTTCTTTGTGGGTGAAGTTATAAGCATTGTTGTCTGTTATTTGACCCTGGACATCAGTGAGTGGTTAACACTGATAATATTCTTCCACTCTGAAGTTTTCTTCCTTTGATGGATTTTTATAGAAATTATTATTATGGCATAAAGTTTTATTTGACACTGTTCCTCACAAATACTCCTTTTCACTTACTTACTTATCACATATTAATGCCCAATCTGTGCAGGGCATAGGTCTTGGTTGCAGAGGTGTTCCATTGATGATAACTAAGTCAGTGGCTGTGTTGGGCCTTAGTTCTGGTGAGAGAATAGGCAATAAGGCATTCACATGTGATCTAATTTTAAAAATTATAATTGTGATGAATAAAGAAGCAAAGGGCAGCTGCAGAGAGAGGAAACTATATGAGAACCATCAGAGATACCCCTCAAGAATTGGAGTAGCTGCAGTCTGAATGGAAAGGGGAAAGAACTGGATATCCTCAAACAGGGACTTTTGAATGAATGCTAGTACATCTAGGCAAGGGAATGCAGCTGAACAACTAAACTGGTAACAGCACACAATGTTGTAAGTGAATTTCAATAGTTCCTTTTTAAAAGAAAAAGTTCAACATAGTTTGGTAGGGAAGATGTGTGGTCTCATGGCTTCATGTGAAACTCATGGCTTCTGTCTGTGGTTTGGTCTATTGTTTTGAAGCTGTGTCTGTGGTGTAGCACTTCATGGCAGGAGCACGTGGCTGTGGAGGCTGCTCACATGTGGCCACAGGAAGCAAAGAGAGAGAATAGAGGGGAAAACATTCCCTATGTCCCTTACAATAACACTGTTCACATGCTAGTGACTCCTCCAGCTTCCACTGACTCTTAGGATCACCAAATTGGGAGCTAAACCCAGGAGACATGGGCTTTGAGGGTGGGTGAGGCACTTCAGATCCAATCTATAATATTACAGTATGAATGAGGCCTACTTTGATGTAGGTGAATACAAGAAATAATCAATAGTTTTAAAATATGGCATGATGATATAGTTTTAAAGTTGTCAACTATTTGCTAAGATGATTTAGTGGAAGTCAAACTGGGTTGTGGTAGGGTGGAAGGACAGTATTGTAGCTTAATAGTTAAACATAAACTTGACTTGAAGGCCCAGAGTCCAACAGCCATTTCCTAGATTTTTTTTTTCTTTTGCAGTGATAAAACATCAATCAAAACCAATTTTAGAAGTAAAGGGTTTATTTGGCTTACATATACCAGATCATAAATTATCACTGAGGGAAGTTAGAGCAGGAAGTTAGGGGAGGGGCCTGGAGTCAAGAACTAAGCCAGGAGAAATGCTGCTTATTGGTTTGCTTACTATGGATCACTCAGTCTACTTTTTAATACTACTCAGGACTATCTGTGCAGGGAATGGTACCTCCCACAGTGGGCTGGGCCCTCTAGCACCAATCATCATTCAAGGAGATGTCCTACTAAGTTGCCTACAGACAAATCTGATTGGAGGTATTTTCTCAGCTGAGGGGTCCCCTTCCCAGATGATTCTACAGAGTGTCACGTTGACAGATAACCAGCACAGCACAGCATAGCACTATAAGAGGAGGAGGAAGAGGAGGAGGAAGAGGAGGAGAAGGAGGACACCAACGACGATGGCAAAGGGGCCTGGGTATCAGTCTTTTGGTCTATTGGTCTATTGGTCTATTGGTCTCAGCTAAGTAGGGTGGTGTAAACTCCTGTTACAGTTTGAACTGCATGTCTCAGAGGTCTGGGGACAATGACTTATGAAGCTCATACTTTATTTTTCATGCAGGCTGCTCATGAGCTTGTGTGTTTCTCCAAACTCCTTCAGCTGTCACTCAGCTTCTGTAAGATGTGGGTCCTTTTCTCCAAGACAAGTCCAATTTTTCAACTGCAGGATGCACAAAAGCCAAGAAGAGAACCTGCTTCTTGTTAGCTAGGGATTGTATCACTGAAACCCCACTCACCTCATTGTCTAGGGCTCAGAAGCATGCATACCTCACAGTAGGGGAGTCTGGGTAGCTCTCCTAAAGATTGCTACCATTCTGTGATTCTCCAAAAATACCGGTTTTGTGTGTATGCCTGTGTGCATGCATGTGTATGTGTCTCTGTGTGTGTTGAGTATATGAAGACAAAAAAGAATTAAAAATGACATTAGTAATTTTAAAGTTGCCTTTCTAAGTCATATCAGTGAAACAATCCTTCAAAAGTCCGATGAAGTGCAAGAACCCAAATCCACCCAGAAATGCTTTTATAAAAACTGCCAGTAGGCACATAATTGAGCCATGTTTGATAAGGCTGCAGTGGAAGCCGTTAAATCCTTGCCTTCTATGACATTAATGAACAGAAACTTTCATTTTGAAAGCATTATTGAAAGGGGCATCAGCCCATGCCCACTGAAGTCAAAACTGACATTTTCAAGAATAATTATACAGAATAGTATTTCCTTCACAGCTACCTTCTGTCGTGGAGAGCAGAAAATTCAAGCAAGACAGGTCTCCTCCTCCTCCTCCTCCTCCTCCTCCTCCTGGCTTTATCTGCCTTCCACAGTTTAAAAGATAATTAAGCTTATTTTAGCTGGCTGACTTTTTCTCCCATCGCAAAAAATTTCCGGAAGGCATGTAATTCGGTGTACTGAGATACGGTTGTGGTCTGAGAAGCAGACACACTAAAGAGAGAAATGCTTTCCCTGCCAATGATGGTCGCAAAACCAAAGGCAACATTTCAGTGTAAGTACTCACAATAATTTCTTTACTTACATTTTACCAGTTTGATACTCAGAGTTAATAGGGTGTTATGGTTCTAGAATTTAACATAGAATATGGCACGTTAGAACCTTCTGCTAATACTTTTCAATACTTTCCTTCTGCCCGTCTTTCTTTTGTATAACATAGTGAGTTCTGGCTATAAACATCATATTTAGTACTTTGGTACTTCTAACATAAATGAATAATGTGAATGTAAGTTCTTTGAGGCAGTGTTCTATGAGACAGTGCTAGTCTGAGTCCAAATGAGGCTGCCCTGGTTTGCTAGGCCACAGCTATTAGAAATGCAAATAACACTAATGAGATTTACCCTCTGAACCTTTTCCTTTCTCATTCGCATCCCCATTTCTTTTCTCACATTTCCCCTTCACCCACCTTCTCATTCAGAGATTTTCCTTGAACGCGCACATGTCTGCAACAAGATTATCTTAAAGGCATTCCAAAATAGAAATAACAGCTGAGCAATAGTAAATGGATTATTTCATTTCTAATTTTAGAATGGTTGCTACATCTTTGTCTATGTTTCTTCCTAGAATTCGGCTAGTGTCTTGTATCTGCTTGATTGTTTTCACTTAGGTATTTGTTTAAAATCCAATTTTTTTTTTTAGGACTTTCTCTTTATTCCCTTCTTGAAGAAAGGAAAAAAAATCCAATGCTGGAGGAATCAGAGTTAGGAATCAGGACCCTCATCAGCTTGGGTATGGGCTGTTGCTGGACCACCTGCTAGGTGCACAGTCAGGAGCTAAATGATGGGAGACTTGGGAGAGGCTTCAAAAGAGAAGTTGGTCCCTTGGAGGGAGAGGTCTGGATAAATTGATAAGTTTGGCTTCCAGTCTAGGCAGATGTGCCTAACTTGGGCTAAATGATGTGTCCATGTGTCTAAGCACCTCTTAAAATAAGTAGATAGAGTAGTAATAATTTTTACGGTGTCGTGGAAATCTAGTTTTTACAATGACAGTATAGACTCTTGCTTGAACTGAAAGTCTTAGGGGCTAGCTGTGGCATGATTAGAGAGAGAAAACTGACACAGAAGCAAATGAGAGCACTGGTTACTATATACATATATGGCGACATTATAGGGACTGGCCACTGAGGTGGCGGCTTTAGGGGCTGCCTTGTCTTCAGATTGAATTCTCACTTTAGACTTGGTAGAGCTGTTAAATACTTTGCAGCATGGGAGGAATCCACAAGAGCAAAAATGAAAGCCTGAAAGAATCAACAGAGGAAAGTAAGGGAAATTTGGATTTATTCTCCATAAAAGCTCCAAAGACAAATTCATTATTATGTTAGCTGATGCCCCTTGATGCAGGGTGAGATTACAGCCCCATACACTCATAGTAAGCTGAGAATCACACAAGTGAAAAAGTAAAAATGCACATTGGTGCATATAACCTTCTACACTCTCTAGCTTTGAAATGGTACATGTAGATAGAGTATTTCTTCTGTGATGGCCCCAGTGACTTGGGAGCTGTGGCTTGCTGGCCTGGCGCACCTTTACAATGGAATACTGTACCTATAGGTAGCCTGGGAAAAGATCAAAATTTAGAATTTCAAGTGTGGCTTCCATTGCGCATACATTGTTAATCTACCATTGCAAAGTTCCCAGCTGAGCCATTATAAATCAAGGATGACCCATATTGTGCTAAAGGGGAGGACTGTAGGAGGAAAACAAATGGAAACTGAGGCACAGACATTAGACTAGAATCTTCTTCAAAATAATCAATGAAGAGGTGATGTTCTTTTTCTGTTGTCACAGCTCTGTGAGTAAGAGAGTCAGAGCTGAGTTTGGGGATGTTAGTGCCATTTTAGAACATGACATAAACCTTGCAGGCTTAAGGTGATATACAACAGAGAACTCCACATGCCATGTGATTCTTATGTGTAAAGCCTGGCACAAGGATAGCCTGCTGGCTTCAGGCCCCACAGGGTGTGTAGTGGGTGATGGCTAAGATGGAGACAGCAGAGGTGATGGGGAATCTGTGTTTTCAGAGTCTGGGATAAGCTGTCTGTATAGGTGGTTAGCTGCAGGATAGGTGCTCCACTTCAGATATCACCTCCACTGCAGATGTCACCTGTCTGCAGTTGACAATTAATGTGCATCTGTGGGACATTCTCTTGGGGCTGTCACACACCAACGTGTGCAGAGTGTACTAAGAAGGCTTCTGAGATGGAGGGGTAGAAATAGTATCCTGTGCCACCTGTAGGAATGGTAAGTGTGACCTCATTTAGATTAGAAATAGGAGAAGTCAGAAAGGATGCTTAACATTAGAATCCAGAGAGAAAAACATGACAAATAGGATTATTAGAGGTGATGAAAGAGAAAAGGATTTTTAGATGCCTGGGTTTTCTCCTAAGGGTCACATTTAAATGGAAAAGCTCATTCTTACATCCTGGTGCAGCTCAGCTATGACAAGAGACTGCAGTCCGGAATGCTAACAAGGGAACTGGAGTGGGTACAGATTAGAATACATTGAATTGTGAGTTCCTCTCTACTGGAGCCCTGCACATGGGGGCTGGCTCAGTGAAGATGTGCCCTGCATAGTACCATAGGCAGGAGCAACCTCTTGGCACTTGAGGAGGCCTGGGTATGGATAATCTGTAACTGACCAACTCTAGAAGCTCCACCTACCCACCCAAAGGAGTACTGTTGGGGAGAATGAGGTGTTCTGATTCTCATGAGGCCATCTTTTTCAAGAAACTTCTCTCATTGGTTATCCTGGAGAGCCCTGGGCTACCCTCTTGGCTTTTTAGATAAAAGGGGGACCCTAACAGTAGTCACTTGACTTCAGCCAGCCTGCTTTCTATGCCATTTCCCATTTGTTTTGGACCTACTTATCCTAGGATAAGAAATCTTCTCTCCCCTTAGTTAGACAGTTCTCTGAGGCACTGTTTCTGTGCCTTACCCTTTGTTGTTGAGGGTTAGCTGAATTGAGGTTCACTGTGACATCAGGTAGGTAAGCTAACCCTTTCATCCAGGTGCTATTTTCCAAGTCTAATTTTCTTTCCTTCAAATCCACAACTTACTCTTTTTTCTCATTCTAAAAACAAAGTGATGAGAGCAGGCAAGGGCTGATACATTACACCAGTAATGGGAAATGGCAAAGGAAGACATTCTGAATACAATTTGGAAAAGTAAGAGATCCTAAGGGAATATATTAGTCATCTTTCTGTTATTGTAACAAATATCTGCAACAAATAACTTAAAAAGAAGAAAGGTCTCTTTTGGCACACAGTTTCAGAGTCTCAGTCTGCACTCTACTGGCGGTGTGGCTTTAGATCTAGGGCAGCACACTGCATCATGGTCAGAGCATGTGGTTAAGGAAGACTGTTTCTCACATAGTAGCTGAGACAAGGAAGAAGATTAACAGGCAATGGCCACCGTCTTAACATCATCATCAAGTCAACAACTGTGCTCACCTGAGTTCCTCCTACTATCCCCACCTCTTGAAGATTTCACTACTTCCCCCACAGCCTGGGCCCAAGCATTTTACATACAGTCCTTTAGAGAACATTTAAAATACACACTGTAGCAGAGAGTAAATGCTGGACTATTTTTGATTTCTTTTCCTAATGCACTGTAGCTAGAAAAGTGTACACATAGACAACTGGTCTACCATTGCCCTCATCTTGGACTCCTAATACCAAGAACTGAAAGAAATTAGTGTTTGTCATTAAATCACCTAGTCTGTGGCAGTTATTGAAACCTGACCTAAGACATGGAGGTTGTATGAGATGTATGGACTTGCAATATTCTGTAATCATACACCATGTAATACTGCAGTAATAAAATGCTGTGATCACCCTTAAGACACACATGCATGTATGTGTGTACATGCACACACACACACACATACACACACACTTTGGCACTGGTGACTAGGAAGAAGAGATGAAGCATTACAGAGTTAAGTGTGTCTGTAAGTCTGAATTGTACAAATGGACAATTTGTACAATTTTCCAATTTCCCTTGGGAAAGATTATTTGGTATATTGAAAAGCAGAGGACTAAAAAAGATAATAAGAAAAGGCACATTGAGCCTGATAATATTATTTATGCAGATAAAAGTAATGCTAACTAGCAAAAGGATGAATTGTGGATTTGAGACCTGTAATAAATATCTGGAGTTCCAGCTCAGGATCCATAAGATTCTGTCAGGAGAGTGAGAAGAGACATAACTGAGCAGTTTTAAGAATATGCACGGAAACACCAAACTTTGACAACTGCATGCAAAATCCTCTGCATGTGAAGGTGCTGATGCTGCAAACAGTGGCCCAAAGTCAGTTTTCAAAGCAAGGAACAAAGGGCAGTGATCAAGAACACAGAAAATCCTCGAGGCAGTTTGGGAGAAAGAATGAGGTAACACTCAACAGGAAAGTAAGAGCAGGAAAGGCCATGGATGGATAAAACCGTGGGGTGCCTGAAAACTCTGCAACAGATAAAACTAATCTCATGGAATGATTTAAATTTCTGAAGTGTTTAGATAAGACACCAGATCATTCCTTTTTATTTCCCTACTATTTGATTACTTAGGTTTCAAAAAATAATAGTTTTATTTTTGATTAATATGTACTAATTGTACATATTAATTGTTTCTTTATATTTCCTCAGAGTGTCCTTATGTATTGATCAGATTCAGCCCACCTTTATCTACTTTCCCTATAACATGCCCTACTCAACTTCTCATACTCACTAATCTACATTTTGACTGTTTTTTAAAGCTGGGATTGGGTTTTTTGTTTACTGAAGTATGTTTATTCTGTAAAGGTGTGATGGACTTGGGTGTTTTCTTAAGCAGCAATGTGTGTGCTCATGGACAATTCTGTGTGTTCCATGAATCCATATGGGTCATCTGTCCATCATCAATCAATCTATCCTTCTGCCCATCTTCCTACCCTTCTATGAGTAATGTAGAAGACAGGGAGATGGTGGGGGGGCACTTTCATCTTCTCTTTGAGAATTGTAATTGAAAACCCAAAGAGGGGTGATTTAAATTAGAATTGATGACTGGTTGTGGTTGGTACACATCTGAAATCCTAGCACTTTGGAAGCCGAAGAAAAAGGAAGAGTTCAGGACGAGCTGTGCACAGTGAGACCCAATCTCAGAAAGCAATGATGGGACTGTGATGCTTACGAGTGCTTGCTGCACATCATTAGGATTAGAGTTCAGATACAAGATCCCACATAACAAGCTGAGTGCCCAGCAGAGGCTCTAACATCAGTTCTGAAAAGGCAGAAACAAGGACGGTTGCACATGGAGACACAGACATATGAAAATAAATAATGTTTGTGGGGAAGAAAAAGAACAAAAAATGTCATAAAAGCATCAATATATACATTGGATTTGGAAGGATTGAAGAAAGTGCTGTATATAAACATAATAAGTAAGAAATAAAAAATGAGATGATAAAAAAATGGGGGCACTGCCAAGAAGTTTTGAGCATGCAAGATTACCAGTGGGAGTTAGAAGTATAATTTAGACTAGCTGAACCTGAAAAATCTTTTAGTCAAGGTCAGGGCCGTAAATAAAAGGAAGAGACTACCAATCCCCAAGGGGTCATGTAGTAGAAAAAAAAAAAAAAAAAAAAAGCTCCTGGCAGCCTGAAGTTCTTGGCAAGCTTGGTGCTCTAAACGTCTGCAAAAGGCCAGCTGCTTCTCCAGGAATCTTGCTGGAAATGCAGAATCTCATATGTCTCCTGCAACAGAACTGGATCAGGGATAGAAGTAGCTAACCATGTTCTGATTGAATCTCACTCCTGTTCCACACGATGAAATCCATACCTGGCACCATAGTTGGAGCTAGAATTTACTGCTAGATAGGTCA
Source organism: Sigmodon hispidus (assembly GCA_004025045.1). NCBI lineage: Eukaryota > Metazoa > Chordata > Mammalia > Rodentia > Cricetidae > Sigmodon > Sigmodon hispidus. The sequence goes on from PVIH01023310.1 coordinate 12,409, forward strand.
TGTAGATGTAGATTAAGGCATCTCTCAGTTGTCTGAGAAGTGTTTATTTGCAGTAGCTGATGATTAACACAGAGACCCACAACTGACCAAAGTGCAAAGATTAAGAGACTAGAGGATGCTCAGCCTTAAATGGAGTGTAGAAACTGCACCCTGCCCTTCTCCCAGTGCCCAGGAATTATTGCCAAAGAGGGGGAAGAAGGAATCTAAGAGCCAGGGGTGGTGGATGACGGAAAAAGAACAGGCCTGGGGGGTTGCATTTACTGAGATTGCAGGGCTATTTGAAGAATGTTAGAGCTGAGGAAGAACTCTTTTGAGGGTCTCCAGTGAATTTTCTATGCAGAATTTTTGGTCACTGATGAAATCCTCAAGATTAAAGAGGAGATACCTAATGGTAAAATACTGTGATACAGCTTCAGGCTCAAGACAAAGGTGGTTGAGAGTGCACCCATCACCATGTTCTCCAAAAACTATTTTAGAAACGAAACTATTCATTCAGTGCAGCAAGAGAGGAATCTGGATCATCAGAGAACATGTGTCTAAATAACACTGAAGTGTGTCAAAAGTTAGCAATCCCATGTCCAATTTATAGGTAAAATTTTATGTAAGAAAAAAAGAAGGTGGGTGGTGGTGGCCCATGCCTTTAATCCCAGTACTTGGGAGGCAGAGATAAGTGAATCTCTGAGTTTGAAGCCAGCCTGGTCTACAGAGTGAGTTCCAGGGTAGACAGAACCACATAAAGAAACCCTGTCTCTAAAGAAAAATAATAAAATGAAAACAAATAAAAAATCCATATGTATGTGCACAATTTAACACAATAAAAATTATATTTGGTTTGCTTTAGAGCTGTAGCAAAGCTGGTGATCTTAAAAAACAAAAACAAAAACAAAAAACCATGAACGATCCTGCCTGCTGATTGTGAATTCTTGGTGTTTTACAACTGAAGGTGTAAAAACTTCCAGGTAAAAGGTAATCCTGGGGAACATCAATCACAGGCCTGACTGAGCCCTTCTAGATTGAGTCCTCGCGCCAGGATTTCCATCACCCATCCTCATGGCAGGCATTAGAATGCGCCAACCTGGCACCAAGTTCCACAAAAATGTGAATGCTGCTGCAGAACAGCACCAAGCACCATGAAGACTGAGATTTGGATACCAGTACCCATGCAATAAGCCAAGCATCCCCACAAGGATGACAGGAGGATTGATGGAGTTTGCAGGATTCTAGCATAGCTGAGAAGATATGAGCAGCAGATTTAGGGACGAGATCCTGTCTCAGAGAAATAGAAAGGGAATGCTGAAGATTCATTCGGCAATCTCATCTAGCCCCGTACAAACAGAAGTGTGTACCACCTCTCATGCATATGACCAAACAAATAAATAATACATCATTTTTAAGTGAGAAAGACCTACAAAAAGCTTCCAAACAACCCTGCTCCCTTCCCCTACACAGTTTCCCTTAGTAACGTCTAAAGTTAGTGTTTTCACAGATGGGCCAATGTTTAACAGTGTTAGGTGATGTCCACATTTTAAGGTTTACTCCTTGGATGGTATCTTCTATGGGCTTTGGCAAGTGTAATGGTGTGTATCAATTATTACAATATCATACACAATAGTTTCACTGCCTTAAACATCCCTTATGGTCTGACTGGTCCTTCCCTTCTCTGAGTCCATGGCCTCCCCTGATTGATCCTTGTATTATTTACCTTCTCTTTTCCCAGAATCCTTAGCCTGTGGCTTCTTTCCCTTATGCACTGAGAGGCCTCTGTGTCTTTTGTTTGTGTCATGGTTATTCATTTCTGAGTAATAATCTACGATGTGAATATGTTAGTTATCTTTTCACCTATTAAAGAAGATCTTGGTTTATCCCTACTTGGATCAGTTATCAGTGTGATTAGTGCAAATAGTGTGCAGAATTTTGGTTGTTTTTTGTTTTTTTTTTTTTCCTTATTTCTAGATTTGCTTTCTGAACTCACACGGGTGGCAACCAAGGGTCACGGTTTTGAAATTAGGTGGTGAGAGATTAGTCAGCCTTGTGAGAAGTTGCTGCACTGTTTTCCAGAGTGGCCATAGCATTGTCCATTTCCACCAGCAATGAGTGAGAGCATCTACTTCTGCAGGGTCTGTGGATTTGGGGGTGCTTGTTGTTCTGGGTCTTAGTTGTCTTGCTCAGTGTTAGACGTTCATGAGGTCATTTGCATCTTCTCCCCTTGTAGAGGAGTCCTGGTCTCCGTCTTATGATTGATCTCATCTGCAGTTCCCTCCCTGATAACATGTCATGTTTCACATGTTGATTGGCCATTAACATCTTCTTTGATGACGTCCAGATGATTTGTCCATTTGTGTTTGTTTTGTTTTGTTGAAACAGGGCCTCACTTTGTAGCCCAGGCCAACCAAAAACTCATGGCAGTTCCCTTGTTTATCCTCCATCATGCTGGGATTCCTTTGTACTTGATGAAGGGTCTGTATTTTTATTATGATTGAGGTTTCAGAATTTCTTGTGTATTGTGGCTTCTCATTTTTCATTAGGTGTGTGTGTGTGTGTGTGTGTTCAGATTTTCTCCTGGTCTCTGGACTGACTTTCATACTCTTGACAATGTTTTTCAGAGAACAGAATGATGTATAATTCATCAAGCCCTTCACTTGGGGATCCTCCCTTTTATGTTAAATCTAAACACTTGTGGCTAGATGGATGTGTTGATCCATATCTATAATTCCAGCACTGGGTAAACCAAGGCAGGAAGGTCACAGATTTGAGGCCAGCATAAGCTACATATCAAGATTCTGCCTCATAAAACAATAAAATAAGGCCAGGAAGATGGCTGTGCAGGAAAAGATGACTGTCACTTCAAACCCAATGGCCCACATGTTGGAAAGAATGGACCAACTTCTGTAACTTATTGTTTGACTGCAGGCATGTTATGGGGTGTGTGTGTTCAAGTGTGCATGCGAGTGTGTGTGTATATGTGTGTGTGTCTGTGTGTGTGTACATATGTCCAGGCATACATACACTAAATTTAAGAAACAAAAAAAGTCAGGGCCAAACCAAGTTCACATGTAGACATTCTAGGTGTTTTATAATTTTATGTTTTATGTAAAATTTATAGTTCTGATTCAATGAGAAATTTTTTGTGAAAGATAAACTATATAAGCTAGAATTCTCTTTATTTCTACTTTTTTAAGGACATGGACTTCATTCTTCTTTGTTTCTGTTAAGCAGTAACAGATTGTATTAATTATCGCATTTTCCTAACTATTCCTCCATCAGTAGAAATTTTCATTGTCTGTTGTGAGTAAATGCCAGTTGGCCCTATGCCTACATTATATGGTTTGGTTACTATGGACATTCAGGTAGAGCTCTATAGGGACACGTTTTTTTTTTTTATTTATTATACACAAAAACTTAGGATTGGAGTGGGCAGGTGATATGCTAAGTGTGCCTTTATTTTATTAAAATCAATTTTTAGAAAACTCCAAACTATTTCTCATGGTCATATCAATTCTAACACCCATTATCAATGTAAATAAATTGAATTTTCTCCACATCCTTGCTAACACTTACTGTGTTACTCCTTCATTAATATGTGTTCTTGCAATTCATTTGGATTAAATTTGTATTTGCATAATGAGTGATGGTGTTGAATATCTCTTTAGGTGGCATCTTTTATAAAGTATTCGTTTAGGTATTTTGTATATTTTCATGGGTTACCTTATTTTGAGCTTACATATGTATCTTTTTATTCTACTATGTAGTACAAATGTTCTCTCTAGCTCTCTGGTTTGCTTTCATAATGGTGTCTTTCATAGAGCAAACCTTTCCACTTTGATAACATCCAATTTACTGCATTTTTTATGATTAACACTGTTGTGCCCTCATTGAGGTATCTTTGGCCCGCTGGGCTTAGTGGTACATGCTACCCCAGCACTTAGAAGGGTAAGACAGGAAGATCCTGAGTTTAAGAGCAGCCTTGACTAATTGTGAGAACTGAAACTCATTTCAAAAATGGTTTAATTTTTTTAAAGACATATTTTCAAGAATCTCTATGTTAAAGGAACCCAAAGGCAGAAAAGGAACAAAGGGGACGGACGGTAGTCTAAAATCTTGTTACATGGCTTTAAAACCAGCATTTTCTATACAGCATTTCTTATTTGCATACTCGGGAGAGCTGGAGCCACATCATTCTTTCTCTTTTTTTCTTCTTTTTATTGTACCAGAGATTTTTTCTTTTTATTATCTATTTATCAGCATCTATTACTATATAAAAGACACACATTTGTATTGAAATTTCTTTTAAAAAGATACAGCATTGAGGATATCTTAAAAGAAGAAACTTGATAAACACAGCTTCAAATTTAACAATAGTTGTAGCTACTTTGTTCTTATGTAGGCATATTAAATAATGAAAATAACTGTCCTTCAGATTTTATTTTTTATGTTTCATGTATTTTAGAGAAAAGAGACTCAAAAATTGTTTTTTTTTCTTTTTTTCTTATTATTTGGTGATTTTACATCATGCACCCCATTAAACTCAGTTATCAGTCCTCTCAGTTTCATACCCACTCTTATGATCTCCCCATTTACAAAAAAGCCCATTCATGCTGCACATATACTTACTGGAACATAATTAAACTCCCTGCGGCCAGCCCCTTAAAGAAAACGAGTCCTTCCTCACCCACACCTCTGTCAGAGGCCATTAATGCAGAAGTGAAACATGTGTCCTTTAGCTATGCTCTAGCAGAAAGGTTTGGTATACAATGGCTTTTTTTTTTAAGTCCACTAATGAGTGAGTACATCCTCTGCTTCTCTTTCTGTTTGTGATACCTTGCTCAGGAGGATATTCTCCAAATCCATCCATTTGCCTGCGAATTTTAGTAGATCATTTTTTTCTTACTGCTGAGTAGTACTCCATTATGTAGATGTACCACAGTTTGTTAATCCATCCCTGAGTTGAGGGGCATCTAGGTTGTTTCCAGATTCTTGCTATTACAAATAATGCTGCTATGAACATAGTTGAGCTAATGCTTTTGGAGTGTGAATGTGCATCTTTAGAGTATATACCTAAAAGTGGCATTGCTAGATCCTTGTGGAGATTGATACCCAGTTTTCTGAGGAACTGCCATACTGCATTCCACAAGCTTACACTCCCACCAACAATGGAAAAGTGTTCTCCTTGCTCTGCATCCTCTCCAGCATAGATTGCCATATGTGTTTTTAATCTTGGCCATTCTGACAGGTGTAAGGTGGTATCTCAAAATTGTTAAGATTTGCATTTCTCTGATGACTAAAGATGTTCAGCACTTTTTCATGTGCCTGTCAGCCATTTGTAATACTTCTAGTGAGAATTCCCTTTTTAGTTCTGAACTCCATTTTTTTTAAATTTGGTTATTTAGGAGTTTGCGTTCTAACTTCTCGAGTTCTGTCTATATTTTAGAGATCAATCCTCTGCCACTTCTAGGGTTGGAAAAATCTTTTCCTATTCTATAGGCTGTCATTTTGTCTTATTGACTGTGTCCTTGGCCTTACAGAAGCTTCTCAGTTTCAGGAGGTCCCACTTATTGATTCTTGTTCTTAGTGTCTGTGCTACTGGTGTTATATTTAGGAAGTGGTCACCTGTGCCAATTCATTGGAGGATATTTCCCACTTTCTTTTCTATCAAGTTCAGAGTAGCTGGGTTTATGTTGAGGTCTTTGATCCACTTGAATCTGAGTTTTGTGCAGAGTCATAGGTTTGTATCTATTTGCATTTTCTACACACTGCCATCCAGTTATGCCAACACCATTTGTTGAAGATACTATTTCTTATCCATTGAATATTTTTTGGTCTTTTTTTTTTGTCAAAAATCAGATGTTTATAGGTGTGTGAGTTAATGTCAGGGTCTTCAATTCAATTCCATTGATCCACAAGTCAGATTTTATGCCAGTACCAAGCTGTTTTTATTATTGTAGCACTCTAGTATAAGTTGAAGTTGGGGATGATGATGCTTCCTGAGGTTCTTTTGTTGAGGAAAATTGTTTTGGCAATCCTGGCTTTCCTGTTATTCCAAATGAACTTGAATATTGTTCTTAAAAGGTCTGTAAAAAATTGTGTTGGGATTTTGATGGGAATTGCATTGAATCTGTAGATTGTTTTTGGTAGGATTGCCATTTTTTTTTTTTTTACTATATTGACCCTACCTATCCAGAAACATGGGAGATCTTTCCATTTATCTTCAATTTCTTTCAGTGACTTAAAGTTTTTGTCAAATAGATCTGTTACTTCTTTGTTTATAGTTACACCAACATATTTAATGCTATTTGCAGCTATTATAAAGGGTGATGTTTCCCTTATTTCTTTTTCAGCCCTTTTATCTTTAGTGTGTAGGAAAGCTATTGATTTCTTTGAGTTAATCTTGTATCGTGATACATTGCTGTAGGTATTTATCAGCTGTAGAAGTTCCCTGGTAGAATTTTGTGGATCACTTAGATATACAATCATATCATCTGCAAACAGAGATCGTTTTACTTCTTCTTTTCCAATTTGTATCCCCTTAATCTCCTTTTGTTCTCTTATTGCTTTAGCTAAAACTTCGAGAACTATATTGAATAGATAAGGGGAGAGAGGACAGCGTTGTCTAGTTCCTGATTTTAGTGGGATTGCTTTGAGTGTTTTTCCATTTAGTTTGATGTTGACCATTGGCTTCTTGTAAATTGCCTTTATTATATTTATGTATTTTCCCTATATTCCTGAATTCTCCAGTACTTTTATCAAAAGGGACTGTTGGATTTTGTCACAGGCTTTTTCAGCATCTAAAAAGATTATCATCTGGTTTTTTTCTTCAATCTATTTATATGATGGATGACATTTACAGTTTTTGTGTGTTGAACCATCCCTACATTTCTTAGATGAAGCCTACTTGATCATAGTGAATGACTTTTTATATATGTTGTAGGATTCGGTGTGCCAGAGTTTTGTTGAGAATTTTTGCATGAATGTTCATGAGGAAAATTGGTCTGTAATTCTCTTTCTTTGTTGTGTCTTAGTGGCTAGGGTATCAGAGTTATTATGGCCTTATAAAAAGAGTTTGGCAATATTTCTTCACTTTCTACTGTATGGAACAGTTTGAGGAGTATTGGTATTAGCTCTTGTTTGAATGTCTGATAGAATTCTGCACTGAAACCATCTGGACCTGGGCTCTTTTTACTTGGGAGGCTTTTAATGACAGCTTCAGTATCCTTTAGGGTTATAGGTCTGTTTAGGTAATTAATCTGGTCTTCATTTAATTTTGGTAAGTGGTACCTGTCCAAAAAGTTTTCCATTTCTTCTAGGTTTTTCATTTTTGTGGAGAATAGAATTTCAGAGTATGTCCTGATAATTCTCTGGATTTCCTGGGGATCTGTTGTTATGTTCCCTTTTCATTTCTGATTTTGTTAATTTGGGTAATCTATCTCTGCTTTTTGGTTAGTTTGGATAAGAGTTTATCTATCTTGTTGACTTTCTCAAAGAACCAAGTCTTTGATTCATTGATTCTTTGTATTTTTCTTTTGTTTCAATTGTATTGATTTCAGTTCTAAGTTTGATTATTTCCTCCTTCTAGATGAGTTTGCTTTTAATTGTTCAAGGGCTTTCAGCTGTGCTGATAGTTCTCTTGTGTGGGATTTCTCTATTCTTTTCATGTAGGCATCTAGTGCTATAAATTTTTCTCTTAGGATTGCTTTCATTGTATCCCATAAGTTGGGGTATGTCGTGGATTCATTTTCATTGAATTCTAGAAAGTCTTTGATTTCTTTCTTAATTTCTTCCTTGACCCAGAGGTGATTCAGTTGAGTGATGTTTAGTTTCCATGATTTAGTAGGCTTTCTGTGATTCTTGGTGTTGTTGACACTAACCTTAGACCATGATGATCTGATATGGTACAAGGAGTTATACCCATTTTTTTTATACCTGTTGATATTTGCTTTATGACCTAGTATGTGGTCAATTTTAAAGAAAATTCCATGGGGTGTTGAGAAATGTGTATATTCCTTTTTGTTTGGATGGAGGGTTCAGTATATATCTGCTAAATCCATTTAGGTCATAACTTTTGCTAGATCCTTTATTTCTCTGTTCAGTTCCTGTCTGGTCGACCTAACCAAGAGTGAAAGTGAAAGACTTATTGAAGTCTCCCACTATTAGTATATCGGGTTTGATATGAGGGTTAAGCTTTAGTAGTGTTTCTTTTACATATGTGGGTGCCTTTGTGTTAGGGACATAGATATTCAGGATTGAAATTTAGTCTTGGTGGATTTTTCTTGAGATAAATAAGCAGTGTCCATCCTCATATCTTGTTATTGATTTTAGTTTAAAGTCTATTTTGTTAAATATTAGAATGGCTACACCAGCTTGTTTCTTAGGACCATTTATTGGAAAGTTCTTTCCCAACCCTTTAGTACAAGCCTGTGTCTGTCTTTGAAATTGAGGTGTGTTTCTTGTATGCAGCAGAAAGATGGTTTCTGTTCATTTTTTCATCGTGCCAGGCTGTGTCTTTTCATAGGTGAATTGTTTCCAGTGATTTTTAAGGGATATTAATGACTAGTGATCAATATTTACTGTCATTTTTCATAGTAGCTTTTTTCTTCTAATAACACCAAGGGTGGTTTCTTCTGTGGGCTTATCAATTGTTTGTGGTTACATTGGTGTTTCTTGCTTCCTTAGGTTGGAGTTTTTTCTCTAGGCCTTTTTATAGAGCCAAATTTGTGGATAGGTATTGATTAAATCTGGTTTTGTTGTGACATATCTTGTTTACTCCATCTATGTTAATTTATAGTTTTGCTGGGTACAATAGTCTAGGTTGGCATTCATGCACTTTTAGTATCTGTATAATGTCTGACCAGGATCTTCTTGCTTTCATTGTTTCCATTGAATGGGTCTGCCTTTATTGCTGATTTGGCCTTTTTCCTTTGCAGCTCTTAGTATTTTTTTGTGTTCTGTAGGTTTAGTGGCTTGATTATTATATGGTGAGCAGACTTTTTATGTTGGTCTAGTTTATTTTATGTTCTGTAGACTTCCTGTTTCTTTATAGTCATCCTTTTTTAGTTTGGGGAAGTTTTCTTCTATGATTTCTGTGTCTTTGAGCTGGCATTCTTCTCCTTCTTTGATTCCAATTATTTTCAGGTTTGGCCTTTTTATGGTGTCCCAACTTTCCTGGAAATTTTGTGTTATGACTTTTTTAGCTTTATTGTTTTCTTTAACTGATGCATCTATTACCACTATTGAGTCTTCCACCCCAGAGATTCTCTCTTCCATCTCTTGGATTCTGTTGGTTCTGCTGGAATATGTGGTTCCAGGTCTTTTTTTCAGATTTTCCCTTTCCAGCTTTGTCTCTGTTTGTGCCTTCTTTATTGTTTCTATTTTGGTTTTTAATTCTTGTAAAGTTTCTTTCACCTGTTTGTTTTCTTTATTTTCTTTCAGGGATTTGTTCATCTCTTCTAATTTTCTCTTTGTATTTTCTTCTATTTCTTTAAGGAAGTTTTTTATATCCTCTTTTAAGGCTTCAGTTATTTTCATAAAGCTGTTTTTAATGTCATTTCCTTCTGTTTCCTCTTCATTGTTATATTCTGGTCTTGAAGCTATAGAACCACTTGCTTCTTCTGGTGGTATCTTGTTGATCTTTGTATTATTGTATATATTTTTGCATTGTTGTCTGACCATTGTTTCCTCAATTCAGTCTTGGTTAGTTTTTGGTCAGTTCTTAGTGGATTGTTAGTCTGAGAGCTCTTAATCAGCTGTGTGTTTAGAGGGTCAGCTGCTTTCATGAGGTTGTAGTGCTATGACACCAGTCATCATCTGGGCTGACTGTGTCCTGCCACCGAAACTGTGCCCCATCTCAGGGCCTGGGTTCAGAGAGTGGAAGTGACCGTTTGATTTCTCACCTCTTAGCTGTGTGCCCAGGGACTCGGCTGCTCCTGCACTGCTATTATGCCAGCCATGGTCTGGACGGACCCAAAAACTGTTTTTCAAAAAGATATTTTTCCCACCCTGATGTTTCAAAATTTATCATTAGTGTTTTCCTCTTGGAGTTTTAGAATTTGGACTTTCAGACTTGTTTGCTGTCTACCTTTTATTATTTACTGTGTGTAGTATGAGACAGAGACCCAAATTTGTTTTTTAAAATCTAGATCGCTGTTTTTTGGGTCCAGGGATGCTTTTTGGAAAGTACTATCCAGACTCCATTCATTGTCCTTAGCCCTATTACAAAAAAACAATCAGCCAGATTTGCATTAATCTGTGTCTAAGCTCAGCATTTTTTCCATTAGTCTGTGTGCTACCCCCATGCCAATATGGCACTTTCTTGATTATTTCCTCTTTCCAGTCAGCCTGGAAATCAAATTATGAAACCGTTTCACTGCTCCTCCTCTCAAAGGTTAGTTTTTTAAATTTTGTTTTGTTTTGTTGTCTATTCTAAACCATTTTCATTTTGGTTTAGTCATTCTGCTGGAAGTTTGACTATGGTCATGTGTAATCTGTTAACAAGTATCAGGGAAATGAATTTGAAACAAAATACATTCCTCAATCTTTGAACACAGAATATTTCTTCATTTATTTAGAATTGCTTCCATTCGTTGTTAACCGTATCCTAAACCATGCATGCTTCAGTGGTTTATCAAATTGTGATATTAATCAAATTTGCAAACGTACCAGTTCCTTGCTTAGATATAGGACTATGGCTTGTTTAATTTATATTATTTTTAATCACTATTGTATTGCCTTTCTGAATGTTAGTAGTTCTAGTGGTTTTTTGTGGGTTCTTTATAACTTTTCTCCATATGCTTCTATGTTGTGAGAGAGCAATTTAACTTCTCAATGTGTCTATTATATTCCTCACCCCATTTGCTGTGTTATCTGTGTCTGAAAACAAATTCCATATATTTTTTTAAGTTTCCTAACTGTTCATAATGGGAATGCTAAGCTTGTGAATAGCTCATCATCACTAGAAGAAGGACTTTTTTATATTCTTATTATTTAAAACAATTTTCAAATTCAAATACATTTTGATCACATTCTTCCCCTTTCCCAAGTCCCTCCAGATCTTCTTCCCCTCACTCTCCATGTAACTTCAACTTCTTTTTCAAGAAAGAAACAAAAACCCAATACATCAACAAAATTTCCCCAAACCAAGAAAACAAAATAAAAACACACCTAAAAAGGAAAATAAAAACACCAAACAGTAATCAAATAAAACACACAGGAAAAACCTGTGAAGTTCAATTACACATTGGTCACCTACTTTTGAATGTGAGTCTTGCTCTGGAGTGGCTGATATACCTAGTTCCGCTCATTTGGAGAAAACTGATTTTCCTTCTCTCAGAAGGTATAAGTTTTTAGTTCTGTTGTTTCCCTAGAGGCTAGGTTTTCACACATTAAAAAAATAATAATAATAACAAAATAAAGTATAATGAGATAAAACAAAAAGTATCACATTGAAGTTGGGGAAGACAAAGCAACAGAAGGAAAAGAGCCTGTGAGAAGGCACAAGAACCAGAGAGATGCACTGGTTCACACAATGAGGAGTGATTTTGGTATTTTTTTTTTTTGGATTGAGCAACAAGTTTTTATTTACACAAAAGTGTGCTAACTAATATGAAAAAAATGTGTAGATTTCTTTTAATTTTGGAGATATGACATCTGCAGTACATAATGTATATATAGCTGCTCATCAATTTATGATAATGACATAGTGATGCTATCTCTTTCTTTTTTAATGCAAATAAGATTGCTACACATATATTTACTTTGTGTTCAGCTTTCCCTCTAATTTTTTTTTTTTTCCATCCCTATATATCCTTATTCAAGGTCCCTTCCCCCTCCCACCACATCTGGTCATTTTTCTTCTCTGCAACTCGCCATCCCCTCCCTGGGCAGGGAGCAGACAGTCCTATGGTCCCACTGACCCAATAATGCTTGGATCAGTCTCCACTCCAGGCCAAATCCATTTTTGTCCCCCCTCCCTCAAGAGTGAGTCTGGTGTTCCTAGTTGGAGTGGAGTTCGAAGGGTCTGTCCAGGGTATTTCTGATCCCAAACTGTTCAGTGGTTGTGGTTTGCCGCTTGGGCATGTTTGGCTTTTTTTCTTGTTTGTTTGTTTAGAGACCACTAATGAGTGAGTACATCCCCTGCTTATCTCTCTGAGTTTGTGATACCTCGCTCAGGAGGATATTCTCCAAATCCATCCATTTGCCTGTGAATTTTAGGATATCATTTTTTCTTACTGCTGAGTAGTATTCCATTGTGTAGATGTACCACAGTTTGTTAATCCGTCCTTCAGTTAAGGGACATCTAGGTTGTTTCCAGGTTCTTGCTATTACAAATAATGCTGCTATGAACATAGTTGAGCTAATACCTTTGGAGTGTGAATGTGACTCTTTAGGGTATACACCCAGAAGTGGTATTGCTGGGTCCTTGGGGAGATTGATTCTCAATTTTCTGAGAAACCTCCATATTGCATTCCAAAGTGGCTGAACAAGCTTACACTCCCACCAACAATGGAGGAGTGTTCCCCTTGCTACGCATCCTCTCCAACATAGGCTGTCATCTGTGCCTTTTATCTTAGCCAATCTAACAGGTGTTAGGTGGTATCTCAAAGTTGTTTTGATTTGCATTTCTCTGATGGCTAAAGATGAAGAGCACTTTTTCAGGTGCCTTTCAGCCATTCGTAGTTCCTCTGCTGAGAATTCCCTTTTTAGATCTGTACCCCATTTTTTGAT